>JACBWW010000020.1:231776-280430 GCA_020086605.1 Lanius collurio
CTGTGCACTACACTGGGATGGAGCCCTTTGTCCTTGTGGCTGCATCCTTTCACTCAAAATACACGTTGTGCCTGAGTGGAGATGATGGAGGTACTGCTGTACTTCCACTCCAGGGGTGAACTGCTTGATAAGGCACACATGGCAATATTCTTTCACCACCTCTGCATAGGATAGGCCTAGCCCAGGCAGCAGGATGTAAATGCACAATTTTATGATTTCCCCATTCCTCAGCAAGAGGTTCTCCAGCTTGCATTAGCACCCACCTGATATTTCTAACACAGGCTTTTTACTGTGCAGTGCCTGGTTAAATTTACTGCTAAATCTTTTTCATACACACGTAGTCAGTAAGCATTGTACAGCTCAGAAGAAATGGATTGATACAGAAAATGTTCAACAGTCATAAATCTTTAAATATTTAATATGTGTTAGTGAGAACTGCCATTTCAAAAGAAGTCAGCCAAGAGATATGCTCAAAGATAAAGGATGCTTCAAGTCAAAGATCAACTTCTGACTATTTTGAACTGTTCTTTGTTTATATAAAGAACCACTTTTCTTAAGAGGCCACAGACATTTTTAGCACACACTGGAAGGCTGAAAAGCTAGCTGTTCTCCTGCTGGGCATGTTGGCAATGAATACTAGATGGAGGAAACCAAAGGGAAATAGGAAAGATGGCAAAAAATTTCACAGAAGATTTACAGTGAGTCCCAAATGAGGAACTTTCCAGGGACGAGAGGGGGAAACCATTCCCAATCATCTGACCTGGAATAAGTGTTACAAGGCTGCCACCATATGGCAACGAGCCTTTCTCCACCCCCTACTCCTCATGGATCCAAGGGAAAATAACACTGCTGGTCAGGCTTGTTCCTTTTCTTCTGGAAACCACTGGCAAAAATATCACAGCCTACTCCCTTTAAAAATTAAAAGCCAGGGTTTTCCTAATCTGTGTTTTATGAAACCATGTTTGGCCTCACAAAAGATGGGTAAATCTTTCCAGACCAAGCTGACAGAGTGTAAAGAAATCCTGTATTTTAAAGTACATTAAGTAAGTTTATAAATCAGAGTTGCACAATATTCTGAGTTGGAAGGAATCCACAAGGATCAAGTCCAACTCTTAAGTGAAAGGCCTCCACGGGGATTGAGCACTTGACCTTGGCATTAGTAGCATCATCTCGACCCAAATGAGGTGATCTCATGTTATATATACGTATATGGACTTGAATTATGTATATAAACTTTTGATTTATTACATATTTAATACATACATGCATACATATACACATATGTACATGATCTAAATTAATCAAAGTTTGTTATTTATTTAAAGAAAATGTTTCCATAGTTCCACAAATTGAACCAATATGCTCACCCTGCAGAAACAATATTACCTTCTCATCAGGCGTAGGGGAGAACATTTTTTCTTCCATAGGATGCCTTGAATAGTCATAAGGATAGGTCACAACCAGCTCACCCCCATGGAGGCTGGCAGAGAGCACAAATGGGATAGACCTCAACCACTTCATGACTGCTTTTGTCTCAGGGGCCACCTGAAATCCAGGAGAAAAAAAAAAGCTGTGACTAGACATGCAGTTCCAAAAAGAGATTTGATCCTGGGCCGGACGGAAGCCAGTGGAGAAAGGACTGTGCCAAAAGGAGAATATTGAGGCTCTTTGGCTCTTCCAGCCCAAAAGTTACTGGGGGGAGAAAGTCATTTTGCCCCAGGGAATGGATGATACACATTGTTCTCTGTGGAAAAACTGGAACAAAAAAAGAAACAGAAAATTTGACGGAAGAACAAACTTTTCATTACAGTGACATTTTCAGATGATGATGGCAGTACTTCAGGCTGGAAAAGTTGTGACATTTTATCACTACTTCACCAAATTCCCTATCTAATTTAATTTCTGAATCAGGAAGATTGACTTTGAGTGGATATGCTAAAATACAGGGATAAATTTGAAATTCTCATCTTGTTGAAAATGCATTTGCTATCCTTTGGTCGAAGTTTATCTGCAAATAAATGAAAACTAATTCATATAAAGCACAGCAACGCCTGCAGCTTACCTGCGGTGAACTGTGGCTGATAAGCAGCCAAATTTAGGGGGTTTTGACAGTCCCTCCTCAGTAACAGAGGCCAAGGAAGAAGGCACTAGACTCCAAGAGATGCTCAGGCACCTGGCATGCAGGAGGCTCATTCGCCCCGTTTCCGAGGAGCAATTTCTGGGACCTGGTCCGGCGTTAGTTCATTCTTAGGGATAACAGTGTCATCTGGTGGCCGGTCCCTGCAAGCCCAGACTCAAGGCAGTGCCCCTGGAGAGTTGAGGTTCTTTTCTTTGCAGCTGGGGAAAGTTACCTGGGGAGGGCAGAGGCTGCTCATCTGGACTCTGTACAACTACAGATATGCAGGTTTTATAAAAATGAGAAAGATATGCTATGATGAACTTAGTCCAGCATCTATTTAGGGCTGCTTTAGGAATTGCTTATCACCCTTTGTTTCGACTCCATCAACTGTGAGAAAAACAGGCAGCCAGGGCTGCAGAGTGCCTAGTGACTAACAGTGTGCAGGGAAAAAAAACATCCAGAACAAATAGACAAGAAAACTCAACCAAACCCCTAAAGAACTATAGAATAAAGAACTAAAGAATAAAACCCTTAAAGAATTATACATTCGTGTTTCAACAATATTAATTCCTGTTGTCTTTGGATCAGTCCCTAATCTGCTATTGTTAAAAAAACCTTTGGGGATCCACAAACCCAGGTGTGGAGCAGAGAAAAACACTGTGAAACAAAGGTGCACCATGGATGTGTTACAGCTCCATCGATGAGGCAGAAAGCCAAGGAAAAAGCCATGTCCAAACATAGTTTTACCTGGAATGATTTAAGAAGGTATTGCCCTGTCTATTCCTGACCTAAGCAGGAGACCACCTCCCTATAGATACCATAGTTATTAACTGAGTCCTTCTAGTTTTCAGGTTTCCTTAAAATGCCCTTTTCTATTGATCTGAACTAGTGCCTTTAGCCACTGCAAGTGTGAAAGGCTGTACCTTGTACTAGGGAAGAAATGGGACCCTGAGTCTCCCACTGCTGCAAGGTGAATCATTAAATCAGTAGTTTGTGATTAGCATATGAACACAAGCCAGTTTGTGCCATTGATCTGCAGGAGAAACAAGACAGGTTCATTTTATGTATTAGCCCAGCGGTAGCCTCTGAATCTCTGTGTCACAACCCTTTCAACTCTGGCATTTTAAAGAGACAACTTAAAAAATGGGATGTAACAGGTAAAGTCTGATCAACTAAGGAACACACAGAATGCACTTTGCACACCAGAAACCTAATCAAGGTTTTTTTACATTATAGGGAAGATTAAACACAGAGTTTCCAGGAAGGGCATGACATGAAAAAAAAAATAAAATTAAAGGCAGATAAAGAGCATTCTAAATGGAAAGGAGTTTTTGCAGTCTCACACACCCACTCACACAATGCAGAAGCGAGAGAAGAAAGCAGCTCCCAGGCTTCCTGATAAGGAACATGGCAGCGTCCAAAGAATGCTATCTGCACCAAAGCACTTGTATTTCTGGCCTTTGTACAGTGTCCTGGGATGATCTCATGATGATCTTTATCCTGGTAGTGCTTGGGACTGAACCAGCCACTGACCAGAACCCTGGAAGTTCATCCTTTGAGCCCATCTCTTCTGAAGAGAAGAAAACCCCAGGTGGGTTGTAAGAGGCTGTGTCACTCTGCCCCATGGATCCCTGTTTAGGGGTTCTCAGGGTGGCTGAACACCTGGAAAAAGCCCACACCCTCCGAGTCCATAACACCAGCACTCTCGAGGTGCATTCTGCCCCAAAACCCATCAGCTCCCTGCCCTGCTCCAATCCCATCAGCTGCCCCAGCTCCTGCTGCCCAGCCAGAGAGGCCATGCCTAACACAGCATCAGCCCTGCTTTCAAACAGCAGCCTTGGGCCTTGCTGAGATTTTTAAATTGCTTCTGCAATTCAGTGGGCAAAAGTAAAATGCACAGTTTTATTTGAGAGCTCCTAATTTCAGTCCTTCATCCTGATCAGCCAACTGGCTAGGTAGATACCTGCACAAACCCCAAGACAGTGCTGTCTCACAGAGCCTGTGTCTTACTGAAGTGAATGTTGTGGAAAACCAGGAGTTTCAATGCCACTATTTTTATCCTAATAACATTTCAGTGACATCAGTGATTAAGGCTTTGAAATGTGCACATCCTTGTTCAGCTCCACTGGATGACAGCAGATGTTATCTATATCACTCTGGCCTTTGACTTTTCCCTTAATGTGGGTTTTATGGGGTTGATTTTTTTTTCCACTAGGATTTTGCTTTTAAGTTAGATGGGATCAATTTTAAAGTACCTATCTCACAAGAGCAATTCAGAGCACAATTAGAAAACAGCTAAATTATTTCTGCATGAGTACAGAGAAAGGCCACTACACTTTTTAAACCAGAATCTCATTTCTGTTGATTATACTGCAATTAGTCACTGTCTCCAGAGCTTTCAGAGATCTTTTTTTCCTCTTTAAAAGCAGCCAGACTAATTTTCCTAAAGATTATGCCAGCCTCCACGGGCATAGACTTCCAAATTCTGTTTGAATCAAGCAAATTGAACTGACTTTATTCCAGATGAAGCTTGAAGTCTGTCTGTCTGAGCCCTCAGACCACTTATTCCAGTAATTGATAATACTGGGGAACAAAACACACTAAATAAAGCCAGGCTTTTGGAGAGCAGGAGCTCTGGCTGAGAGCTCATTTTCTGTTTCCTGGTCTTCATACAATGCCCTGCAACACTCAGGTAATTATTTCAATAAGGTAGGTAACAAACACTGTTAAGTAAATGAAAGCTGAGAGGATGATGTTGAAACATTCGACCTAATGCTCCTGCATGCACAAAGCACTAGTGTAAGAGCCATGGGTTCATCTTCCTGACAAAACTGAGGCTCATTATGGGAGAGCTGATTTGGCAGTCCTGTGGTACCACCAGCAAAGGAGACACAAGGTTGTGAGACCACTTACTGCTAGGTTTGTGAACCACAGGCAGCTACAGACAGCAAGGAGATTTTGTGGTGCCACCAAGGCCACAGGCACATTGGTTCCCTCATTTGTTCTCTAGAGCATATGGATTTGGAGATGCTTTGGATGTTGTTTATGTGAGGACCAGCTTTGGGGCCAGGAGAACACCTAGAAGTTCCCCAAGCTTTGGTGCTCTGAGGAGTGATTCCTTGGATGGCCACCATATTTCTTCTTCAAAAACAAGGAAAGACTTGCAGGAGAAGTGATGTATTTGTAACCCCAGGTCTGCACACACTGAGGCAGAGCTCAGGCAGGGGGTGGTTTTGTGCCAAGGTTCCCTGGTCCCTTCTCTGTGGTGGTAGACAACCCATGGTGACCAGCATGCTGCTGCTGGGGCAGAGCTGTGGTGGTAGCTGTGAGAGCAATGTTAAGCTGTCTCCATCCATCCCTCTATAAACTGCTGTGATGTTACACAATGTTTAAGGAAGCTAAATATATGGTTATAAAAATGACTTCCTGCAAGTGGCTGCCTGCCACTGAGCATCTCACAAAGCAGAAGAACCAGGCCAGAAGCAGGACTTGGAGAGGGAGGAGGTTAGAGCCAAGAAATCCAAGTACAGGGACTCTGGGCTGCACGGTGTGAGACAAGATCACAGTTTTCACTGGCAAAAAAGTGGGTCAAAGACATTCTTGTCCTTCCTCAGTGTTGCTTGGGTCCTCAACCCTGCACCTCTGGACACAGAGAGAGAGAGAGCACATGGTTGGAGGGAGATCTCCATCGTTTCCTTCCCATATTGGAGCAGGGGAAGTGTCTGACGAGCCCTCCCCCTCAGATGGAAGGAGCACCAGAGGTGATGTGTGATGAACTGACCACATCCTCCACTCCCAGCCCCCTGGTCCCCCTGCATCACAGGAGCAAAGCAAATATAGAATTCTGGTGCAAAGTTAAGCCTCAGAAGCAGGCAGAGGTGGAGGGAAAGTGTCCTTAAGATTTCTCACTGCTCTGATTTGATTGATAATAAATAAAAGACATACAAATAATTTCCCCAAGTGAATTCTGTTTTTCTTCTGATGGTAGTTGGTGACTAATCTCTCCCTGCCTTTACCTTCACCCATGAGCTTTTAGTTTTATTTTCTGTCCCCTGTCCAGCTGAGGGGGGGAGTGATAGAGTAGCTTTGGTGGGCACCTGGCATCCAACTAGGGAAACTCACCAGAAGTGCATCAAAATCTCTCTGACTTTTCTCCTAAAAGCCCCTTTTATCCCAGCTATTTTAATTTTGCCTCAGGCTCTGCTCCACAGCTCTCAACCTTTTTCTCCCCTTCTGAGCCTCTGTACTTACATTAATCAGCTCACTGTTATCTGTTATTATTCAGTTAAAAGTTGAAAACTTTTAAGCTTGTGACCTTATAATCATGCAGAAATTCAGTGCCATGAGTTGGGATCTGTGATTACGTGCATAAGATAAAATAAACTACTTGAGCTTATTTATGGCAGAAATGAGTGTTCTAATACATGGTGCATTATTGAGCCTCTCACAGCCTTCCATCTTCATACACACATTATCCTGAAAAAGTGAGGTGCTTTCAGCTAGATTTTATCACTGTGAAATGGGGTACCAGAACACTGGGGCAGCATTAGGGGTGCCTTTGGGATTTGGACCTGACTTTATTTAAGACCACCTGCATCAGAGTAAGAAACTGAAGTATGATCTCTCAAATCTTCTGCTAACACCAGATACTGAAACAATCCTGTTCCTCACCTGTCTGAGGCTTTATGCCAGCAACAAATATTGAATTAGATTAAAATGAGCTTAAAAGCAGAAGAAAAGCAGAGCTCCCAATATCTGAACTACTGATTTAGCTTCCTGTGATTCTTCTTTCGAGGGCAGCTAAACTCCCCTGAGAGTTGTTGGTGCCGGGGGCTGCTGGGCTGCCAGCAACACAGGTAGGGCTGAGCTCTGTGTTTGTGACATTACACAGAGCTTGGTGGGATGGGTGTGAGGCCCTCTAGTGCTGCCTCCATCCTGCTCCCACCTGGCAGCAGCAACTCTCCCTTCCAGCAACATTGCAGCTTGCCAGGCTGTTTCTGCTGCTCTATAAGGCCTCAGTGATTTATAAACACCCTCCTTTAATGGAAGATGACACCACACAACTTTACATGCAGCGTTTGTACATTTTCCGTGGCAGAAACTCCTATTGCATCAAACCTGTGCAGAGCTTGGTGCAATGACACCCAAATCCATAAAGTCTTTAACATGCACCACAGCTTAAAGCACTAATGATGAATCATTACACACTTATCATCCCCTTGTAACAGTTATTATTCTTAATCTAAAACAGCAAAGTTCAAATTATCCACAAATTTCCCAAATGATTTGTGACACCCGCCTCTTTGGCCTGATCTACACCACGTTTTCATGCCAATTCTAAGGCTGTACACTTCAGTTTTTCTTATAAAATCTGGTTACAAGCAAATAACTTCAGAACAAGCAACCTCAGTCTGTTCCTGAGATGCTCTGTAGTACATATGATTTATAAATTGTGTAATTCATACCTTACCCCACCAGTAGGACTGTGGAATGGGGATGTGGTCCAGACGGGCCCCACGAATCCCAGCTCTTCTGTAAGCCTCAGATGTCAAATCAGGGAAATTTCTATTCAGATCCAAGTTCTGAGCTGTCTGTCGTCCGATGACCCATCCATTGTAACCAGCCCCCTATTTCACAATGCAGAAGCCAACTTCAGAATAGGTCCCTGTCTCAAAAACACTTTGTGGAAATTGATTAATCAAAGGGAAGTTTTAAAAGAAGTAAAGTGAAAATGCTTACACTTTTAAAAACTCACACTTATTAATTAATCACAGTTTGTCCCCATGAATATCAATGAACTAACTAGCATTCAGGAAGTGTTTCACTCACCAGCAATGTGACTCATAAGAGGAACACAGGAGCCTGTTGCTCAGAGCAGCATGCAGAGTGAGTTAAAGGAGGAGAAAAAGAAAATACAGCTGATGTCCCAAGAGACCATAAGGCAGAGTGCAATAAATCTAGACTCACAATGGACAGAGCTCACCACATGTGAAAGAGAGGAAGAAAGGTCTAGTTTCATGCTACTGGTGGTAGAGAAAACAGCGAGGAGAAAAGAAGAATGTCAGGTAACAAATAATAGAATCTTTGTTTTCACAGGTCTCCCTCAGACATGGGCTGATTTCTGAATCCTGCCATCCATTATGAAATTGTGACAGTACAGAAAATATTCACATTTCATTATACCTACAATTTTAAAAGAGGAGAAACATCTATTGCATGGTATTAAACTGCATTTCTTTATAAGACAGTGCAAGGAATTAGAGTGAGTCAGTAGGCATTTTGTTCTAGAACAGATAGCAGAGAGTGCTAAGTGTGTGAAAAAGTAACAGGCATTTCCACATCATCACATGCAGGCAGCAAAAATGACAAATATGGCTCTGATTTCCCCTTGGTTCTGTTCACATCATCTTTGGAAAGCAATGCACCACCAACCACACCTGGGATTCTGGCATTCAATTATTAATGTTGCCTCATGACATGACACTCCCCTCCCAGTTTGTTCATACCCATGGGGAATGGTAGAAATTTGAAGACATGAACATCTCCTTATAATAAAATTTTTACCTCTTCTGCAGCCAGTTCATACCCATCAGGATTGAGTGAAGGCAGGAGATGAATTCTGGTGTTATTAATCAAGGTCTGGATGCGAGGGTTCCCAAGAAGATACTCTGAGCACAGATACTGTGCGAGGTATATCAGCAGTTCCTTCCCCACAACCTCATTTCCGTGCATGTTGCCAATGTACTTAAATTCTGGCTTGACTGTGGAACATGAAGTAATGAGATGCTTTAATTTGATTATACCTGAGTGGCTTCCAAAATCAGACAAATTCAAGTTTCTTACTGATGAGTCAGTTTTATTTACACTAATTTCCTCCACACATTTCTGCAAATAGGACAGCAGTTCCAGGTGAACTTCCCTCAGTTAAATATCAGCTAAGCAACAGATTAAACAGTGTGAAATAAAGTTAAGTCCAAACTATCAGAATTCCAAACCATAAGATGCAATCATTGGTCTGAGTTTTTGCTAGAGTCATCATTAAATGTGAGCAAAGGATGATGAAAACAAAAATATCAAGCCATGGCTGGGAAGGAACAAATTACAGCCCTGGCACACTGACCTACCTTGGGCAGCTTCAATGCCTTATTTTTTCACAGACCCTAGAGACGACCTGCAGATGTGTAATATACTACCCCTTTATTTGGATAAGAAGTTGGGTTATGCATAAAAAGAGACTTTCAGCCTAAATAGCCCTGGAATAAGCCAATGTGTTTCTAATATTAGAAACACATGACTTCAGAGCTCCCCGCAGTTCTTCTCTCAGTTTCCATCCTTCCTTAGAGACTAACGGAAAGTAGAAAATAGGTGCACTTTGGAGACACCTTTTCCTGTCTATTCCTTCATCTTTGCCTTTGATCCTGGTCAGCCTTGAGCACTAGATACTGGAGGGGGCCTGGCACAGAGCTATTATGCCACTTGTTCAGGCTGGCAAAGTCTCCAGCTCTGGAGCTATTTCCACCTCCTTTTATGTTGTCCTGAGCAGCATGAAGCAACAGATTTAGAGAAAAATGCTAGGAAATGTGTTAAACTACCATCTTTTATCATGTCATATCAGAGTTTTCATTTAAAAGCCTGATTCATAGGCTTTATGTTTTCCTGGCAAAAGGAGTATAAGCTTAAAAGGACACCTGCAACTTATTTTCTTTGAAAAAGAGAGGAAGGATGACAGGCCAGGAAAATGTAATGTAGATCTTTGCTCTGTTAATGACATCTGCTGGGACCTGATTAAGTTTAAAGGCACCTCAAAATACCTCTAGACCATGCAAGGGAGCACAGCTGAAAGTAAACAAAGCTACCAGTCTTTGCTGTCCTCTCTGACTCCCCTGCAGCACAGCACACAGAGGACACTGTAGCCTGAGCTGAGATCATAATCTCCATAAAGTACTAAGTTAGATGTAGTTCAGTTCTGCCACACTGCTGAGGCTGTGCTGATGCTGGGGTTCTTCTGATGAGAAGCAACCTTAGGCTCTCAGCAATGGCCATAGCAATCCACCATAGCTAGTCAGGTACAATTTTTGAGCTGGGAGCTGGTAACTGCAAAATAATACCTAATACTGCCCTAGAAAATTGTCTGCTTTTTGAAGAATTCAAAACACTTGAAAATCAGGCCCTTGCTGTCTTAATGATGGAACTACAAAAGAGAGATTTGCACCATTCCCCTCTGAAAAAAAATTTATGAGGACTCAATTCCTAGTGTATATATTAGCACCTATACATGGTATAATAGCATCTATTCAGGTGCTTTGATAACATAATTCCTAGTACCCTCCACCTGTTACACTGACAGGTACAACACTGACATGAGTCTCTGCTCCTCCTCTGCTCAGAAGAATTGTTTTCTCTGCTGGATCACCCTTTTTTAGTGACAATCTCCTGTATGTGAGGCCATCTCAGAAGATATCTGTATTTTAGGATGGGAAGGACAGTGAGGAAGTTGTAGATGATAGGGAGGGCATGTCAGTAACAGAAAAGTATCCCAGATTTGTACCTTGGGCACAAATAAGTAACAGCCACATCACTGCAACCAAATACATGGTCACACAAGGAACAGGATTACCAGAGGTGGTCATGAACAGAGCTCATAACAATAAGAAATTGCTACTGGGTTGTGATTGCTACAAGGGATCATGGACTATCACTGTATTTCAGGAACACGAGGGAGGAGAAATGCTGTTGAATCAATGCTTTTTACAGTTCAAAAGATGTCCCAGTTGAAGGGCCTGTTTTCACTTGGATAATTGGTCTCTCCTCAAGCAACCTGATCAACACTGATATAACTCACGCAGTTCATGGTGTCCAGGCTTGGTTGAAAACTCAATCACAAAAAGATCCTTCCCTTCAAAACTGCGCCCTATGCTGTAAGTTGTTGCAATGTGGGAGCACTTAGAAGCAGTCTTCTTCAGTGTGCTCACCATTTGGGAATATGAATGGTGTTTGAACTGAATAAAAGTTGCTGGCAAGTCTGAAGGCAAATCTTCCTCAGCATCTACTTCTCCTGCAATGAAAAATCATAATGTAGTGTTTAAAACCATAGTGCTCAGAGGATTGTATGAAAGCCTGCACTTTTTTCAAAATATCTTTACAAGTAGAAGAATTATAGAAAATAAAGATGCAATCAAAACCTTAACTGTTTATCAAAGCCTCCACCGTTTATTGTGGCATGTTTTATTTGCAAATAAACTAATCTAATGCATATGCACACTAAAAAATATGTGTGCAATTTCCAGATATAATTTGGTCTTTGGCATGCTAGCTCATTTTGGCAACAAATTGTACAGATTTTTCCCTTTGAATTTGGTGTTTTGGGGGTTTTTTAATGAGATTTATCTGTCTTCAGCTATCTGGATCTTCTTCATCCCCCCAAAAAATCTGTGACAATCATTAATGAGAATATTTTAATGAGCTGTTAAGTTTGACTAGCAGTCACATGAGTGCACTAAAGCTTCAATTTTTAAATAAAAAGTTTCAAATATATAGACAGCTGTCGCACAGGACAGGGCTTATCTAAATGCATCCAAAAATCTTGCCCTGAGCTGCCTGTCTTGATGCTCTTTTTAAATGAGAGAAATAGCTACTTCTTAAGCCAGTTTAATTGTTTAAGGTAGGTGGAACAGATTTAGTGACTCATTACAGGTTTCTACGAAGACAACAGGCTGAGATGGCAAGTGAAGAGGTTTTGTGCCGTAGATATGTCAAGCTGAGCGAGATGAGACCCTCGCCATGCAGACAAGATGTGCCAGCAGAGTTTCCCCCTCACCTCGCAGCTTTGCCAGCGGGTCAAAGCACCCCTCTTCCTCCCCAGCGAAGAAGCGGTCACAGTCTAAGAAGTAGGGCCAGGCCATGTCTATTGCATCAAAGGCAGGGAGGCAATTCTTTTTGAGGTTTTCACAGACGTGCCTGCAGGGCTTTATGACTTTGTCCTTTTCACACTGTGGAGCCAGCACTGAGCAGCCCAGGAGCCTCAGGTCGGGGTTGCATTCCCCCTGGAGCAAGTTGTGCAGCACGCTGATGAGCAGGTACTCAGAGCTGTACTCAATCACTTCTCGAGACTTCTGATCCAGAAAGTTAGGATACACCATTTGAGTATAGGCAACATCAGTACAAGAACTCAGGGCAATATCCACGCATTTTGCTATGAAAAGCAGATGAACATAGAAGAAAATAACTTTCTTCACTGGCATTCTGAATAATTCAAAGACAACATAAAAAATACCATGTCCAGTGGACTTATTTCTTTAGTTCTCAGGTAGGCTGGAAACAGTTTGCAAACTGAATTGCATATTTAAAACCATTTATAGAAAGATGATGAGAAGCACGCTTGGTTCTGGAGATATAATTTGAGTTTAGGAATTTGACCACGGAATTCCTAAGAGAAAGGGGGGAGTTTGTTGGGGAGAAAACCTCAGATTCCTGAATAAAAGTGTATTTGTGATATCACTCTCTCCCCTGTCCTTGCCTTTTGATCGGGATTCCCCAAGTAGGTGTGAGGATTTTCCTTTAGTGGGGAACGCACCACTAAGTTATCTCTTTTCTCTGCTTGGCCCCACAAAATTTGTAAAGTTTAGTATCTCTGAAACTACAGATCCTCTGTGAAGTTTAATTGAAATTGCCCAAAGAGATGAAAAGTCATTCTGGTGCTTCACTCCCAGGCAAGCAGACCCACAAATATGATTACATGTATGTTCTCATAAACCCCATACATTTTAAGAAATCAGGTTAGAAGATCTTAGGAAAATGTTGGTAATACCTTCAAACCACTTAGAGGTGAAAAAGGGTAATAGGAAGACATCTCTTCATAAAATTACTTGCTGTTATAGTAATGGGTCTACATTTGAGCATCCTTCTCTTGGTAATGACTCTGGCTGGTAACAAATACTACACTGTGTGAAAGAGCACATTTCTCTTGTAAGAGAACCCACTATGGCACCAACATGAGAATACTTGTCAGGAAATCATGAAGAAATACTTATAGTTTTGAGGTTCTCCAAGAACAGCGAGGAAAGACACTTCATACCTTTCTGTACAGTTTGGCATTGACCTGTAAATAAAGAGGAAAAAGAAAAATCATTACAGGATGGGTATACATGGTTCCTCCCTTGTGTTAGGAATTGTCTGATCTGGTGTCCCCACGGAGGCTGCTGCATCTCTGTGTCCTGAGGTCCAGCCATTCCAGGAACAAGCACGTATTCCCAGCAGGCACATATTACAGAATCACAGAACAGGCTGAATTGAGATACCCCATTCACCCTCATTCACACACAGTTAGGCACCTAGGAAATTTCTCTAATCAAAACCTAGGTCTTTTTTAATCTGGTTTAATCTAAAAGTCCATATGAGTCCTCCTGTACAGATCAAAGTGTCTTATCAATCTCTCCTAAAATATCTATTTGTCCCATATAGTGTTGTGGATACTTTTCCTTTAAAATAACTCAGCTTTTGGTAGATATGAGAGGGCTTTATTTCTTCCTCATTCTTCTTTATCGTATCTCTAGTAATTGCATTTTATCACACTTTTAATAATATCTTAAAACTAGTTATTTTCCTCCCCAACTACTCTCATAGGAAAGCTTTTCCAAAAGATCACTCCTCTAATGGGTAGAAATTGCCTTTTAATTTCCTGTTTAAAAGTATTTGTGGCCAGTTTATATGCATTGTTGTTGTGCCAACATTGTCCTTTAGCTTAAGTAGCTCTCTGCATTCCCTGGTGCATTCCTTCACACTGTGTTTGCAAGAGCAATTGGATCTCCTCTGCATTCTGTTTACTAGGACAAATAAATGATGCTCTCTTGATTTTGAAGGAACATGGTTTGATGACCCAGGAAATGTTTCCTTTGCTCCTGTAGTCAATGATTTTATATTGTCTTTCTCCAATATTGGCAACAAAAGAAATATATTTCTACCAAGGTATTGGAGTTGGTTTCACCAGTGCCTCATAGGATCTAAATCATTCTGTGCAAGCCTGAACACCACCAGGTTCACTTTCCTTGTCATGTATTGGGGATCTCTTCTCTTGCTATTTCTTCTTGCTCTCACTGGGAGGGACAGGCATTTAGCTACTTGCTCAGTAAATTGAGCATTTGTCCTCACAAGACCAAATTCATTATGTTTTCTTTCTTTCCTTCTAAAGAGAGTTTAAACTTCTACTCCTGGCATATTTGTTTAAATGTAATCATCTGCATATGTGTTGCTAGTGAGTGGATCATTCTTTAGCCAAAATAAAGTCATTGTAATGAGAACTAAATTAACCCTGGGATTTCATCTTGGAGGGGTATATTTAGATGGAAATTAGTCTATTTCTATATTATGGATTGTATTTGAGCCACATTACCTCATAAAATAAATGAGGCATCAGAACTAGCAGAAACAGCCTATCCCCAACACCAACAAGTTCTGTTTAGCAGCAAACTAGAAAAAATTATATCCATACAAACTCCTTTCCTGGCTCAGTAAATTATGCTAATTGCATTAAATATTACCTGGTTCATCAACAGTACCTTACATTATAGGATTTCAGTGTTTCCCCTAGCTAGGCACAATCCCCTCTGAGGGTTAGTTATTAAGGTCAAGGCATCTCTAAAAAGCTTCAGCTCAGCCAAATATTGCATGTAGTGTTACATCTGGGGATAATCAAGGAATACAGTGCTAGCTAGAAGAGAGAAATAAATGATCTCTTGTTAGTAAGAGCTCCAGGAATTAATCTTGCTGATAAAATTGGATCTCACTACCTCCTGAATCTGGATAGTCTTATATACTCACACCATCACACTCACATTTGAGAGACCTTGGACACAAGTCTGCAGTCAGCCAAATGTTTCTTACAGAGGGGAAAACATAGTGTAAAGAGAACTGGCTTGAGTTTATCCAGTCTCAACGAGGAGAGAGACACTATCTTTATCATCAGGGTCAGTAGCAATGAATCCCCTTCATTACCTTGAAGGGTGGATGAGGAATATTTGACACCTTTTTTTCCCCTCTCCCGAGGGAAAAAAAAGAATGTATTGTAGCTATTATTTTAGACTAGAGGGTTATGTGTGCTGGGCAGAGTTGTTCGTGGGGCATTTGGGGAGTATGAATTCTCTTTTTTGACTGCTCACATTTCCTCAAAGGTAAGAGATGTTTTCCCCTCTGTTGGCTCCAGGACCAAGCTACCATTGTCCTTTTTGTTTATATCTCCAGCATGCAATGATCAAATAACAAAACTGAGGCACACAGTCTCCCCTACTGCTTTTGCTGTGCAGGACTGCTATAGCCATCAGACAGTTTGAGATGTGGCACAGGCCTGTCCTCAATGGCATCTCAGAATTCTGCTTATTCAGCTGGAACAAAAAGGTGTTCTGGCAACACGCTGGAACAAGCAGAGGAAACTGAAGGGAAAATACAGCAGGCGGGGTCTAGACGTGCTGCTTCTCTGTGCCCCAGCTCTCTGGGCAGCAGCAGACTCGCTGCGTTTAGCAGAGGCTGTTTCTGCCCAGCTGGCCAGAAGGAGAGGCATCGGGAAGCAATGGGCAGCTGATGGAAGAGAGGTGAAATTCTGCTACGTCATGTGCTGTCCCTGGGTTCACCTGAGGGCTGACTCCTTTAGTGAGTAGGAGGAGATGTTAGCACAGGAGAGGGAACGACAGCTCTGGTTTCAGACTGTGCTACCTGTTGTCTACACTTCAATATTTTACCATATCTATATAGGGAGGGGAAATCTATTGAGCAACATGTCTATTACTCAATAACAAAGATGCTGACTGAAGGGGATAAATCTATTTTTTAGATGAGAAAACAAACCCACGTAAATCTTTTCCATGGCAACTGAAGTTATTGATAAGCACGGGTGATTCTGCAACAGTCCTGCATTGTAGAGAAAGCTTTTCCACTACTCCTGATCCAGGATGCCCCTTACAAACCCAAAGCTACCAGGACTCACTTACTAATGAGCAAAAGTGGCTCCCTGCTCTGGGGTGCTGAACCTGGATCTAAAGCTAAATCTAGATCTAAGTTAAAATTAGATCTAAACCTCACACTTTTGCAGCATACCATGACATTTTCTCTCAGTCTCTCATTACTAGAGACACCAATGAAACTTTTTCTGCTCTAAGAGGCCACCTCTCCCCACCAGGCCAGCTGTCGTGTGACCCATATATCAGCCACAGTTCTGTCCTGTAAACATCCAGGAGCTTGGGATGGCAGGTTAGTGGGTGTCAATATACATGAAAGCAAGAGAGAAAAGGTCTGGTTTATGCCAAACTTTGCTTTATAGCCAGCCTTAAATGTGTATGTGTGCTGACGTGGTGTTTTGACTTTCCCAACGTTTCCTAACGCCAATGCTAACATATTTTTTGGAGGGTGCAGCTCTGCAGGGGCCAAGGATAATTCTGCAGTATGTGTGCTTGTATAAATAAGTGTGGATACATGTAGAGCCTGCCTGCCTAGAGAGCCAGCAGCAGAAACTGTCCAAGGCCAGCTCCCATGCTGCAGCTGTATGCTCTGTTCCTGCAGCCTTGCACCTACTGGCCTGGGTCTCTGCACACAGAAATCATCAAAAAATCCCCACCCATAACAGCTCGTTTTCCCTAAGCTCTGGCAATGCCTGAAGAGTTCAGCCACTCCCTTCCTCATTTTCATAAGAGACGTGACAGGCAATGATACACAAAGAGTTTCTCAAGTCTCCCAAATCATTTGGTAGGCTACAGTTCCTGCTGCTTCTGTGCTTGAAAGAACCTAAAATTTTTCAATATTTTTGTGCAAAGGCTTCCCTGGGCTCAAAAGAAGACAGTGTCACCTCCTCTCAAAGTCCCATCCACCAACAGGTTGGTACAGAGAGTCCTTTTTCTTGCTGACCCAGAACAGCCTTTTCAATTTTTTATGTTTATTTTTGTACTCCAGCTATTCCACCAGAGCTACAAAAGTCCTTTCAGTAGCACAGCTTCTATTTAAGATTATGGGTAAAATAACTTATTGAAGAGGAGAAAAGCCATTTCAAGCTTTCTGAGCTCTCTCTCTATAAAATACACTTCTGGTTTTAATTTGGAAAGGCAAGCTTGAAAATCTACAATGCAGAACATACATATTTTACTGCCAAGCTTACATTTTTTCCCCTTGATGATTCAGCACCAAAGGAAGCAAGTTGCTGTGATTAACCCTAACCAAGACAACAGAGCTCAACAACTACTTCCAGTACCATGGACTGGCCAGTTGCCTTTTCAAGAGCAAAGCCAACAGGAGATTTATGCAATTGATGATCTGGAATAAGCCCAAGGGCCAATCTTAAATCTAAAATATCTAAACCATTCACTGAGGCAGATTGGTAAGGGTGGGCTGATCTTTATAATATAGATTATCTCATCTATTTTGATCTGTACTTACCAGCACACTCCCTTCCAATTATCTGGGCTTCTTAAAATACTTTTTTAAACTAGAAGAACACATTTATTCATTTTAGTCTCTTTAGAGTCAAAACCTCCACTTTTCCAAACAAAGCATTTCAGTTCCTTATCACATTACTATTACTTTTCTGGCTGTTGTACATGGTTCATCAAGTTAATCTTTCAGTGATATTCTGCCTTTGTCACTAAAGAGACAAATCTTAGTAGCAAGATACAAACACTGCTGAGCTGTACCATTTTTTAAAACACTGGAACTGCACCTTCAGATGGCAAAACACAGCCTGCTTCCAGAGCCAGCTCCTAGCTACAGCACAAGGACAAGGGCAGGACAAGATCCATTATATAACACTAAAATGATCAGAATCATCAGGAGGACGGTGTGGGAGGAGTGGAGGTGTAAGGGGACTAGTAACAGAATAATGAGAGAGCTGAGTAGCTCACAGGGGGAGAATGGTTGAGCAGAAAGCCCAGAAGAGAAGGCAGATACATACCTAAGGCAGACATGCAGGGGCAGGAGTGGAGAAGACTCCCAGCCACAGAGAAAAATTCCAAGAAAACTGGAAGGGAGAGGAGTGCTTGTAAAAAGCAGCCATGTGATTAACTCTATTTTCTGGGTACAACAAAGCTTTTGTGAGTAGAGAATTGAATATCTGTTATTAACCCTCCAACAATTGCAGTAACTGCCTGGGGAGGGATGTGTTTGCAACAGGCAGAAGCAGTGCCCAGCAGCACTGTGCAGCCCTCCTTTAACCCTGCTCCCTCACTTGAAGAAGCCTGAAAGCACCTGAAAGAGATTAATGCCTCCTCTGCCTTCACTTTGCAGAGCAAGATCACAGCAGGAAGATGCATGCCAGTGTTCATTGCCAATCACCCCTCTCTCTAACCCACCTGCTGCCTGGCATTGGGTTACACACACATTTTTACTGAAGGTGCTCCCACAGCAATGACACTGCAGTCAGCTCTTTCGAGGCTGTTTTTCTGGACTGTTTCTCTCTCAGGACTTCTCTGGGGCCAATGAGAAGGTGTTGAATATTTTTTCATGGGTGATGTAAGCTCACAACCTGTGGACCACAGGACAAAATCCGTGAGATGCACACCAGAACCTGTCACACAGCAAGGGCACAAAGACAGGCTTAGTGGGCACCAGTAATCTTCTCTTGTTTCTATTTGTTCAGATGCAACTTAAACATGTCTGCAGTTGTAGGTGCCTAAAAGAACTGATGAAGAGTATCCCTATCTGTCTGTCTCTACCCACCACTGCCTTGGTGCCTTTAGTGACTGATGTCACCCCAGCTGTGTCTGGCTGGTAAGTGCTGCTTCAAGGAGTCCTTCAGGAGCTGAAAATCCTGAACATAAACACAATTCCCTAAACAAAATCTACAAAAGGCCTTTTTTTGGCCTCAGCTGAGATCTTTTCCAAGTTGCAAGGGAAAAATTACCCCTTGGGAAAACAAAATGCAACAAAGATGATGATAATAAAGTGGGCCAGCAGTTGCCAACTGGCTGAAGGCTTAGTGAGCTGCATGTGTGACTGGACTGTAGCTGAACAAGGATGTGCACCAGGATAATCTGGAGACATATAGAGACCTTCTCTCAGTGTCTGGTCAGTGAAGGAGGGAGAAATTATCTCATATCTGGGGCATGATGGTGTTAAACAACAGCTGGGGTGAGAAGGCAAAATAGGTCAGGAAATCCCTACAACTATCATCTAAAGGATCCATTTTTTTGCCAGGTTGCTTAGAGAAGGATGAAAACACTTATTAACCAGGTAATCTGAATCTGCAATGCCTCCATAGCTTTACTTTGTGACCATACATTCCTTATCACTCAGTTTCCACCAAGGATGTAGTACTCCCCAAGTGTTTTGGCCGACAATCTACCACAGTCAGAAGCTTTCTTTTAAGTAAACCCAACTCTCTTGAATGTTATGGGATGGAGGAGCGTGTCTGAAAAATTAAGGGGTCTTTTCTGCCCCAGTCTTTCCAAAACATTTGCCAAAACATCATCCCATCCAATTCTGTCTTTTCTTTAGTCTGGGTATACAAGTATTGCAGTGGACACCCCTGGGCCCCCCGGCCGGGTCCCTGCCATGTGACTCTGGGTCTGTCCAATGTTCCAGCAGCCCAGGCTCTGATCTGGTCAGTTGTTTATCCCAGCCCCACCCCTGGTATCCCCTCTGCCCCTCTCTGGGACAAAACCAACGGGACACAAAGCCTCATCCTCTTACCCCGGCTGACTCTTGCCCAGGTCGGTGCTCTGTCCCCTCCAGGACAGAGGGAATAAAGGACTTAAGATCATAAAGGAGATTTGAGCTCTATTTCTCTTCTCAACTTCTGCTTCTGGTGAGTAGCTGTCAACTAACACTGGCTTAAAGTGAGGCTGCACAATCGAGGAATATTTAGGCTGTTTGTAAATGGTTTAAGATATTCCAAGACATAAAGAGGCAAGCTCACCACAGAAGTTAAGCAGTGGACAAGCTAGTCAATTACCAGATATGAGAACTGTTATAACTAACATCGTGTCTGATTCTTCTTTAAGTAGTTGAGTTTCAACCAAATATGGTATTTTTATGTTACAAAAGAGTGACATTTAATTTAATAACCTTGACTTAAATCTGTGCCTTAATCTCATATTGTCTCCCAGATATGTGTATCCTATTACAACCCTAAAAATTGGGTGATTCTGTCCAAACAAGAATTCTCCAGTCATAAAAGCCATGGGTCATAAAAGCCCAGCAAAGAGACCAGGATATGGGCCACCAGCCTCAAACACTACACTCACAACATGATAAGTGACTTCTGCGTGGTACCTCTGTGCTCAGCCCTGCATCAAGCAATAACACATGACATTTATCCAGTCTTGAGAAGGGGATGGCTCTCACATGGCATCAGCACCCCAAAGGGGACCATGGGAGCTATCAGCCAGCCAGTGTCCTCAAACACTGTGACTGTGTGAAGGGAGAGGTAATGTCTAGAAATGTTACAGGGGATCAACCATTAGTGTAACTAAGTCTTGTTAAAAGCCTAGCTGTGACTAAGAGCAATGGGGTTTTGTTCAAGTTTTGACTTCTATGTATTCACACCCCCACACTTTAAAGATATCTATACAAGTATTCTGAAGAAAACTTTGCCTTCTCATTAAAATCAAGCATAAATCATTTCAGCAGTATAAGGAGATACCTGTGCATTTTATTTTCAATATCAACTTACTTCCCACACATAAGTGTCTGTTTCTGATCCCATTTCCCATTTTAAATGGAGCTGAAGGTCAGCGTTGCTAAAATAATAATGTGTAGAAATCCTAGAGCCACTGGCAGGAATTCAGCAGAGCTCACATGTTTCAGTGATGACAACTGGCTTCACAAAGAGCAGGAATTTCTCATCTCGTGAGCGAGCATGATGCAGATGTTAATCTTGCATTTTTTTGTTTTGACACAACTTGGACACATCCATCTTGTGTCCAGCCAGTGTGATTCCTGCAGCTTGGGCTTTCCCACACGTGGCAGCACAGTCCTGTGGTCATGCTCCATGTCAGCACCTACCTGTGCTGGCCACAGCAGGATGAGGGACCACCCCACTGGGGCAGGGAGCAGACCCCAGCCCACTGCCAGGTCACTCAGTGCAATCACAGGAGCACAGGAGCAGCAGCAGCTGGAGAGGCTCTGCCTCTGTGTATGCACAGGTTTCACCAGGAAACCAGCATGAGAAACATCCACAGCAGGTGAACAAAACTGCCCAGGTCCCGTGAAGCTGGAGCCATTGTGAAGGTCATGGGAAGAAATAGCTTTTCTTTTTTTTCCCCTTTCACTTAGCAAAAACCATGGCACATTGTGGGGTTGAGAGATGCAGAGAAGGAGAGGGAAAAGGTATAACATCTATATGTGAACACATTTTTCTATCAATCTGACTTTCCAGAAGACAATCAGTCTTACTCAATGCCATAGCTCAGAGAGGGATCAGTGTCACAAAATCTGTTCTTGACTCCATAAGAAATACTATAACTGTTCCCTGCCTCCTACCCTGATGGTTTTTCACTCCTCATCTCTCTTCCTTGTACCTCCCCACTCCCTCTCATCTCCAGTGACTAAGGCCAGAGATCCTCAGGATGGGGTGATGTCTGTGTCAAGAGAAAGCCAAAACAATAAAAACAACAAGGAGCTTGGAAGAGGAGGAGACCCCCAAGTGACAGGTGTGCCAGCCAGCACTCTGGCTGCTCTCCTACCTCCACAGCTTCAGGTTAAATGCCTCTGGCCTCCTGCCTGGAGAAAAGGAGGCTCAGGAGGACCCTATCTTTCTCTACCATTACCTAAATGGGGTTATAGTGATGTGGGGATCAGCCTCTTCTCCCAGGTAACAAGTAAAAGGATGAGAAGAAATGGCCTCAGATTGGTCTAGGAGAGGTTTAGGTAAGATAATAGGGAAGATTTCTTCACAAAAAGGTTGTCAAGCATTGGAACAGACTGCCCAGGGATCTGGTTGAGTCACCATCCCTGGAAGGATTTAAAAGACGTGTAGATATGCTGCCTAAGGACCTGGTTTGGTGCTGAACACAGCGGTGCTGGATTCGTGGTTGAACTCAGAGTTCAGAGCGCTCTTTTCCAGTGGTAACCATGCCACGGTTCTGCCGTCTGACAGGCTGTGCCACGAGCCCGGGCCATCCTTCAAACGCTCGGGCAGGGGTCGGGAGGGTGGCAAAAGGCTCGGGCATCCCTGCTGTGTCGGAGGCCGGTCGGGTCGGAGTGCGAGCCGAGGAGCCACACGGTGGCACCACAGACGGCGGCGGTGGCCACAGCCCGGAGCCGCCCGGGGCCAGGGCGGACCTGCGGCGTCCCCTCCCCGCGCACCCTGTGAGCCCCGGGGCTTCGCAACGCCACTGGAGCACCGGCTTGGCCCTACCCGGAATTGCCCAATAAAGCGCTCCCTGAGTACCAGTGATCAGGAAAGGAAAGGCTTAATTGCTGTTAGTATCACTGTTGATAAAGGTTTTATCGCTGCTATTCCCCATCCCTGGAAGTGTTCAAGGCCAGGCTGGATAGGGCTTGGAGCAACCTGATCTAGTGGAAGGTGTCCCTATCCGTGGCAGGGGGCTGGAATTAGGTGACCTTTAAGGTCCCTTTCAACCCAAACCATTCTATGATTCTATTATGCATCCTTAGCCTTGCCCTGGTGGCATCACAATTGTAGAGTTGTCCTCAGCTGCAAGGAAAGTCACCTATTTGAAGACATATGACTTCAATCTGCTTCTATGGGTTTTTAGTTTGGTTGTCAATCATTGTAAAGCACTTCATTTAACTAATTACTGCTGGACTGCGTCAGTCAGCAGCAGAGATGCACAACTTGGATAAACAGGAACCTGTTTTATTAGCTCCCTCTGAAAAGTTTGGCCATCTCTCAGAGGAAACATGCTAAACTGTATTTTTCTCACCCAAACTATAGGCTAAGAGGCCAGTTAAACTCATCAGTGTCTGAATGTGCTGCCTCACTATGGGACCACATAACATCTTATCACTGAGAGAGACAGCAACTTACTGCCTCCCCAGGGATACAAGACACAGTTAGGGAGAGGGGCCCTCCATCAGTGCCACAGCTCCCAGCTGCTGCCCAAAAAGCTCACCACACAGTGTATGACGTCTGTATCATATTGTGGAGCTGCATGGCAGTAATAATTTCCATATTTTTCTTAACAGAAAAAGCACAAAGCATTTTCAAAGGATCCTGGTATTGTAAACCATGTTTCATTTTGGCTTCTTATAAAAAAAAGCAAAATGAGTCACTGCAGAACAAATACCACCAGGAAGCCTGCAGAAAGCTGGGAGTCAGGCAGTGGCACTGGTTCATGCTGTTCTTTCCTGTAAAACCAGCTCCAGGATGGTCTCCTCTTGCAGGGCACTACAGGTCTGACCACTGGGATACAGCCAGAGGTACACAAGGGATCCAAAAACAGGGGAGAAAATCCCATTGCTAAAGCTGGAGATATAACCTATGCCCAGAACACTCAGAGGAGAATCCTGCAAGATCCATTTGGGAACATGTGCATCACTGCAGGGCCCTCTTTTCTCATGTGGCCTGACATGACTTTATCCCCCTTTTAGAAAAGAAAGAACCTTGAGAAACCCGTCAAGTCTCCCAGTGCCCAAGCTGCTATTTTATCACCTGCTCCAGCAGCCCTCCAGAGTGAGGTGTGTCCCCTACATGGCACACAATGTGGTGACATTGACAGCTCCCTTTCCCTACCTCTAGCCATCCTTCTAGCAGCATATTCAGCTGCCTTTCTGAAAGCCCTGCCCTAAAGCTCTACCCTTAAGACACCACAGCTGCCAACATGCACAAAACACTCTCAGAGTCACCCCTCAATGATCCATACATTTGTGGTTGCTAGGATTAATGTCCCATGGCAAGACTTTGATCAGCTGGAACTGGAGCAGAATCATACCTCACAGAGAAAGGTCATGCTGCAAACCATGCAGCCTCTTCCTGTAATTGGCTGTAAATAGTCTACAACACTTCTCTTTGTGCAGCTTTATCCAAAAATAAAATCCCTTTAGGCTGTGGTAGACCTCACTTTGATGTTCGTGGGAGCAGCACTCTCAAATTATATGCAGTACATGGTACATGGACTGTATTGTGTAGCAGTTCAATGCCAGTGACAGTTTATGGCTTATATTTAAGCACTGAAAGATAGTTGAATTTCCTTGGGGAATATTAAGGTCATTTACAGGTTAACTTATCTCTTCCTGTAATCACATAAAATAAATATTTTTCTGACTCATTTTAAGTTTAAACTCTCTGAAAATAGTTTTCCTGGAATAGACTTTGTCACTTCACTGAATTTGTGTCTCCACTGTCCCCACATAAATGAAATTTTAATTAAGTACACTTGATAAAAAAATATGTATTTTCAAAAGGCACTTTTAATATATGTTATTAGTCAGCTGGTTACTGAATCAAAACTTTCAATTAATTTAGCAGCATGTTCCTATCTAACCTTTATTCTAAAGGGTAGATCTGCTTTTCCAGCCAATCAACTCATACAAATTCCATATTGCTTATAGCAAGCTAAAACACACCCTACAGCTGTCAGATCCTAATAAATATCCAGTACGAACTCTGGACTCGAAATAGATGACCTAAAGCTAAATGTAAGGAAAAGCTTTTTTTCTTAAGCAGAAAAACCTACAGAAGGTCAAAAGTTCACCTTCTTGCAATCTGACTACCACATTCCTAGAAGGCAATGCCAGAGATGAGGCAAACCTTCTACATTCCCTGTAACAGTGACAGGGGTCCTAACAACTGTCAACTCCACAGATTGACAGAAAGACACCTCTAAGACAGTCTCAAAGACAGTGATGAGGAATCATTTTGCTCCCCTACATCACATCGTTGTTTTCCTGTTGCAGAGCCACACACCTCCCACCTTCCCATCCATATCTCCCAAGCACAACCCCAGCTTCATCACCAGCAGGACTCAGATTTCTGAAGAGTTGATCCCCCTCATCTCTAGGGGAGAGTGACAGCTCCTGCCTCCCTCTCCTTGAAGCTGGAACTCTTTAGTTATCTCCAGGAGAAGAAAGAAGAGAAGAAGGAGGACTTTTGGGGTGATTAGCCTTACCTAGGGTCTCCTGGCCGGTTTCACAGTGGGGTGCTGGCTTGGTGGCCCTAAGCAGCCCACCGAGGAGGAGCAGGAGCCTCAGGACCATGCTGGAGCCCCTTCCACAGGCAGCACAGTGATGTGGCACTCACTGCCTGATGGAGTGACTCCTCTCCTGAGCCTCAGCGCGGCTCTGGCTCTCCAAGCTGCAGAGGAAATCAGTGCACTGCAAGGGCATGCCCACGTCTCACAGTGTGTGCAGTCCAGGCGTCAGATTTCAGCTGCATTTGAGCTTGGAAAGCAAAAGGCTTTGAGACAGAGAGGGAGGAGGAATGAGCTCCCCCTCCCCTCTGCCTCCAGACCGTCTCCCTCTTGCAGCCTGGTTTACAATTTCATAAACAGTTTCAGCAAAGGGGGTCCCTGCAGGGTTGTGCCCTGCTGCTCCTCAGCCGCGGGTCCCTTTGGTCTGCACTCAGCAGTTTCCCTAAAGGACGAGGGACATTCATGAAAGCCTGTCTCCCTGAAGCCAAAAAACTGCCTGGAGAGAGCAGAGGGAAGACACAGAGAAAAGCAAACAACTGAAAGCAACTTTCCTCCCAAACTGTGGTATTTCATCACATACTTAACTGCAAGTTTAAAACATAACACGACATAGCTGCATCCCCTCCAACACAGAGGGAATGAGAACCCACAGAATAGCCACCAGGATCCCCCCCACCATGCACCTCCTGGGCATTTTACTTAGGATTAGATGGAGTTTACAGAAGCAAACGTGGAGTGATTCCAGTATTTTCTGTCTATTCTTCAAAAAGAATAATTTCACAAATGTGTAGATAAGACTCCAGGACAGTGTTATAAGGTTTAAACTGGATGGTAAATCTATATTAAGTTGACAGTAAACTGATCTTTTAATTTTCTTGTTTGGTTGGTTTTGGTGGGGCTTTTTCAGTATATTTTAGAGAAATATGCATTGTATGTTTTTATTTGTGTGTAACAGGTATGGTGGAAAAGCTTGCCTCAGGTAAGATGCAAATTCCTCATTTCTTACCTACACATCAAAAAAATCTCATAGAAAAAAGAGATTTTTTCCTCAGAAATCTAGACCACAACAGATTAAAGCATCCTGTCTTTTCAGGCAGTGCATGTTCCTCTGAGAACAGATAACTGCTTACACATGAGAGCAGAGAATCTGTCCTTGCAGGCAGAGCACGCTGGCTCCTGCTGATCAGTACCAGAGATCAGTAGGGAGTCATGGTATGTATGGTAATGTAATCAAATAACCCCCCCATTGGGGAAACCACTAAAGAAGCTCACAGGGCAGGAGAAAGCTGTGTATGTCTCAAAAAGCAATAGATGTCTCATCTTATTTGGAAGAGACACAGTGGGAAGGGCAGCAGTCAAGTATATCCTCTGCTTCCAGGCTCTGCAAGGCAGGTTGGCTTTTTGTCTCCAGGATTTCCTTCTAGATCTGGGGACTGCAGAGTCTGTCCTGGGAGTAAACAGTACCAAAGCCTATCAGACTTCAAAGAACAAACTTTCAAGGACAATAATACTATGTACCTGCCTTAATTTTTGTCCTGATAACACAGCAGTATGGCTGGAATTTGAGAAAAAAAAAATACCATCACAGCACTGGAAGTGTGGCCCCCAAGGGCAGGAATACTTCAACTTCTGCCCAGCTCTGCAGCAGCTGCCTGCTCTGAATACCTATCTGCCACACTGATGTGCTCAGGTACAGCTGAGGGGATGTCCAAGCCCCAGGCTTGCTGTGCGCCTGGGCTGTGCATTTTATATTAAAGGGAAAAAAGAAGCTGCCCAGAACTAAACAAAGTGATTTTTTGCAACAACAGAAGGCAGCAGAGGTTATACCCGTGAACAGAAGCCAATGCTCAGCCCCTGGAAACGCTCATGTCTTTACTGCAGTTTTCTCTGTGGGGTGAGATTCTGTCACATACATCCCAATGCTCGTGGAGGTGAGCTCTGCTGCACAACTAATCTTGTACTATCTATAGTCCTGACAGCTTTTCCCTTTTTTTTGTTGGCATGTTTTTCTGCCCGTATTTTCTCTCACTTTCCTGCCCTCCAGCCTAGGCACAATGCCCTTGTGAGTGCCTCCTTCCCTCCACTGCACTTCAGCCAACAGTGCCAGTGTAGATGCCCCCAATACATTGGGACCATGTATTTTAAAACACCAGCAGATGTAAGCCTCTTTTACCAGGATCCCCCAAAACATTTTTCAAATGTTCCACTGAAGAGTTGATCCCCCTCCTCTCTAGGGGAGACTGACAGCTCCTGCCTCCCTCTCCTTGAAGCCAGAACTCTTTAGTTATCTACCGAAGGAAGAAGAGAAGAAGGAGGCACTGTGATACCACATCCATACTGTGCCTCATCCTTAGTCTCAAATACTAACGAGACAAAGTCCCATCCCACTGGGAATACTGATTTGGTGCAATTTGGGAATGTACATTTGCTATTTCCCTGAACTAAAATATTGTGGCACCCATTTTGTAATTTCTTCTTCTCAAAATGATTTTATCTACCTGATATTATTTGTGGCTTGTCCATGCACATTTCCAGACCTCCACATCACCACCCAGTTCAATCAGCCATCGGGCCTTTGTATCAACTTCAACAGACTCAAAGGGAGGCAGTGAAAATACAATTCAGAACAACAGAATGAATAAGGAAAGTGACAAATTAACCCCACAAACACTCAGGAATTAACTAGCAAGTGATGAAGGAGACATTAACAGGAACTAGAACATGTTGGTCAGTGGTTGATGGACCATTAAACCAACAGTTTGGGCCCAGACTTGAGGAGGGTCAGGCTGAAATTTGTCACTAATTAGAAACATAGAATGAGGTTAACTTCAGTATTATTGAATATTAGAAATTACTTCAGACCATGCAAAACTTGTGATAGCCTGCTAAGGGGAAGGAGCTAAGAGAATAACCAGTGTGGATCAGGGAGGCCTAAGATTAGGAAAATCAGAGGAGGGGATTAAAAGGAATGGCTGCATGCAGGTAGGCTGCCAGGCTGTACACTTGTCTGACTGAGTCCTGTGCCTGGTCGCTGCAATCCAGTCTGTTTTCATATTCAATCCTTAACTTTTTTCTCCTAATATGCAATCTCCCTCTTTGACCTAGGCATGCGTGCTGGAAGGTCAAAATGCCAGCAACCTGAGAGACTAAGGTGCAAGCTGCAAGGTCTAGGTGTCAGCCTCTGGGGAGACCTGGATGTGTTTACACTTCCCAAGTGAATGTAACCCTGTGTCCACGTGTGTGCATGTTCAGTCTGGATTAGCAGGCAAGTAGGAGAGGATTTATCTGAAAAGACTCAAGGTGTGAATCAGTGGCTGGGTAAAGGCCCAGGGGCAGATATGACCTGACAGCTTGTGCTGACGTTTGAGGGATCTCTGAGTGTGAGCATACCTGTGAACCCAGAGTGGGAGTATGTGTATTTTCACCAGTGCACCTCCATCCTGAACAGCCATAGAGGGACAGCAGGACTGAGCTCTCTGTACTGACACTAATGCGAGTGCTGGTGGCAAACCAGCTCTTCAGGAATTGTGTGTGTGTGCTTGCCACCACAGGACTCACCCTCACTTCTCTCTGAACTTGCATATGTCCTCATTGCCTGCATGACACCCACAAACATCATATCCTTCACAAGCTCCACTGCACCAACTAAATAATGTTGTCAGTAGCTGACAAGCTCCAAGCTTCTTTGTTCCTCAGCTTTCACTGGCTTTTTACGTTAAATTAGGACATCTATTTGGTACCAGGATAAAACATTTACAGCAGAAGTAGGATAGATGGGGGCCTAAGAATGACATCCAAGTAATTTACAACAAAGGTAAATTTATCAGTTTGTCACAACTACCTAAAATTTTTCCATGCTTGCATGCCCTATGGTATGGAAGACAGAAGATCTGGAAGGGTTATTTCACTTCTAGCTTAGATTGCCTGTTCTTTTCTTCCTTTCCAAGGGATTTGATCCCAGGTATTGCAGTGTGTCTTTCTGTGGACGTCTGGCATCTCTGTCACCTCTGGGCTCCCCTGTCCCCCTTTTGAAGGGAACAGTAGTTCTGATAGTGCTCTTCCCACTTATACAATATTTCAGGCCACCCACCATTTCTAACTTTTCTGGCTATTTTTCAGTCCATCATAAGCAGTTTGTGTATATAACTTTCCCTTCCCATATTTTTGTTGTGTGTTAACACTAACTATATCAAATGGAACCAGCAGGAATTGCACAGCTGCATGACCAGACATAAAAGCATTAAAAGCAACTAGGGAAGGGATGGTTGGGAAGACAGGGATTTCTCAACATCTCTATTTTAATTTCTGTACTTCAGCAAATCTTCTAGTCTTCCCAGGGAGTTCACAACAAGTTCTGGCTTAGGGTTAAATATAATATTTTTACCCCAGTTCTAAAAGAATCTTAAAAATGAACCAGTGAATCCCAGTGTTAAGCAGATGTAACATCACCTGAGTTCCATCATTTGCATTCAAATCACTGCATTAAAGGTAGATAATGTCACTAGCTGTTATTGCTATGTTTTTCCTGATCTGACCTTTCTCTTAGCCTACAGTCCACAGTACAGCAGCAATCCCTAGTCAGACAGGACTAAATACCAAAAATGGTTTATGTCCTTGGCAGGTACTCAAAGTGGGATTAAATACAGTACATTTAACTTGCTTGCATTCTCATGATTCTTACTAATGCAAGAGAAATTTAGCAGAGGAATATCTTAGATTTAGATGAGTTTTCATTACCTGGTTCTTTTTTATTTTGACTCTGCTGAGAGGAGGTTGAACAATAAACAGAAGCAGTGCTGTCTAGATAACTCTTCTGAAGGACAAACAAACAGAGACCAGATGGAAATGCTCCTTCATGGCTTGTTATTCTCTCCCCTACTAGGTGCTAGTGAAGCTGGCAGAAAGTGTTCGGCTCCACATTACATCTGCTCCAGTACAAAGTCAGCAGGTGTGAGTTTAGGATTTTGCAGGAGTTTAAATTAATCCAGGAGATATTTTTATTTGCCTAGCAGTAACCGAACCCCATTCTGTGGTGGGTTTTTTTTCTGTCCCTCTTTCAGTTTCTGCAAAACAGGGCAGAGAAGAGGAGCTGCTCTCAGGACAGACAGGGAGTAAACCAGCAACTTCCTGCAAAACAATAGTAATATTTTAAAAAAATACAGTCTTATTCTACCTGCCTTTGCAAGACTTTATCTCCCTATGAATGGATTGAGATTCATGTAGCAGCAGAGAACAGAAAAAGGCCCACAAGGGCTTCTCTTTCAGCTTCTAGCTGCGAAGTTAAAAAAGGAAAAACAGATTTGTTCTCCAAACAAATATTTTTAATTCAAATTAACAGGCATGTGGATAAGAGAGATGGCTAATTTACTCTAAAGATACGCAGACTATTCTGAGCTCTGTACTTAAGCAGATATTTTGGGATGTTTCTCTGTGCCTTCTGGGACCACCTACATTACGCTTGGGGAGCTTTTAACTTTCACTGACAGTTTTTTCAGCAGTGCCTTTTATCTCAACTTTCAATTCATTCCCCTTATGACCCTCCAGGACTAAACTCGCTTTAGAAACTGCCACACATAAACATCAAGTGCTGGAAATTTGATTGAGAGACTGTAAAGGAAAAGACTACAAGAACAAGTTTTCCTGTCTTCTTACATTGTACCCTAAATGTTTAACCTAGAATGGATCATGGACTGCAACTGTCTACATGTCTCAAATACCTCAAAAATTCCCTGTAGCCTCCACATAATTTCATCATTATTGATCAAGTACCTAATTGTACCAACTCACTAAGGGAGAAAGAATAATGCTGCAGTAAACTTCCTCAGAGTGAACCAGTCTCACCCTACTCAAAACTTTAAATTTCCTGCAGTGGCTTCAAAATTGGTCTTTAATTATTTTCTTTTTATTCTTTTTCATTTTGACATGTTTTGCCAATTTCTTTCCCCCAGTTTTTTCTCATAAGCTGGAAACAAAACAAACAATGACTCGGTGGGTTTACTTCCCCCGCTTAATATTACAGTCACAGATACTCCTTCTTGATTAAATATAATACATGTTAAAAAATGCAGCTGTCAAAAAAATTTAAATTATTTAAATTCAATACAAGTACTGTCAGTGATAATTAAATTCTGTTTTAATCTTCTGACTTGCCACGGATTAACCAAGTCAATGACCCACAAAATTAGTTGCTTATACCACTTCCAGGTGATTCACTGAACTGATCTTATCATAACACAGAACACAATTAAAACAGAAGGCCCCCACCATCCCCAAAAGATTCAACTGAATGCATGCCTTCCTTTCAGCCTGCCCTTCATGTGGTCTCTGTGCTTGAGTTAATCAGCAAGAAATGAAGCCACTCAGAAAGTTTCTTTTGATGACAGGAGAAAATGATATCTAGTTAAAATTCAGCCCTGATCAAAGGCACAAATGATACAAAAGACTGGAAGGGAACCTGGCACCAGATGGTAGAATGAGACCACAAAGGGATAACAGTAATAAATATGATTCTATATCCACGAGAACATGTGCAAAATAACATGCACTGATCACCAGATCCTGCTATAAGCACACAATATTATTTAAATTTAATCATTAAAAAGATGGAACTGACATAAGGACCTTGTTATCCTCTCAAAGGCTGCCTCTTATTACTCCCACATGTAAAGCAGCAAAGCAGGATTTCTGCTGAGGGGTTACTGGTGATGCATTTTGCAGTTTTAGTTCAAGATGAGGCCCAAAGGTGACTCTGCCTAACTCCCATAAAGCAAGAAAAATAATACAAATATGTTAGTGAATCACAGAACTGAATATATAACAGCTACAAGGAAAAGTGTGTGCTCAAAAAAGATCTGTGCTGAGAACTAAAGGTCTTTCTTTACTTCTGATCACAGATGGAGTATTAAAAATTAATGTAAGTTCTACCAGAAAAGAACTTGACAGTCCTATTTTGAGACTCATTTCACTTCATCTCTTCTCCCTGTCTCACAGAACATTAACGCCAAAACATTCAAAAGAAGTTCTCTAGGGCTTGCTTTTCACATTCACAGAGGTGCTGGGAAGCATTTTGAAAAAGTGATTTGGAGTGCTTTAGTTTGTAGATACCTGATGGGGGAAATACTTAAGAGACCCTGATGCTTTTAAAGCAGATCCATGATACTTTCCAAATAGAAAATAAAGCTCTCCAAGGCTGGCACTCCCCAGAAAAGTGGGAGTTCTGTTCAGACAGCAAGAACTGGTAGCCATTCCAGATAATACTAGCATAACAGCTCTGAGGATTTTAACTTCACTTTCAGTAATACACTTCTGAGACACAACTCTGACTTAAAACCAATTGAAAAAAGTTATTAAAGTAGTCAAAAGAGAAAGTTTTTAAAGATATTTAAGCACTTTAAAAATACATAGCAGTTTACTGAGAATCTACACCACACTAAATATTTGTGCCATGATAATATTTAAGTGTCTTCACATGTTTTCTAGATCAAGGTTCCAACTCTATAAAGTGACACAGCCTGTAAAAATAAACAGAGAGTCTTTTAAAAGATAAGGGCTTTTAGTTCAAATTTTATTTTCTGCATTTATTCAAAGAATTTACAAAACATCTATCAGTGTATCAAACTCTCTACCAGTGGAAACTAGAGAACAAATATAAAGCCATCATTTTTTTTTCCCAGAAAATCCTTGGAAGCAGTATCTCTAGCCTGTGGTATTCAGGCATGCTCCACTCACCATGCTCAGATTAAAGATGAGCTCAATTCCCCACAATCACCAAAGGTTCTGATAGAAACAGCAAAGGGGCAGAGACCAAGGTGGAGGCCGTCTCTGAGGTCACACCAGATCCCCTGCTGCCAGGATTTTCAGCAGCACGATACCCAGCCCCACAGAGGCATCACAAACAGCCTGCTGACCCTAGTGTTGTTCTCCCAGCTTTATCAATGTCTACATGGCCATAAATCATGCCAGACCCACATGCAGCATCCTGGCTCCCTAAGTTATTTGTAAGAAACTCATTAGTTTGCAGACACAGATTTCTGTTTCAAATGTAATTTGCACAAAGTTATGTGTGGGGAGGGCAGGGTGGTGGTGCTGTGTCACTGTGCCAGGGCTGCCTCGTGGCCTCTCCCAGGGCTCACTGGAGAGCTACAGAGTCCTGCAAGCACTGCTATCCTTCAGTCAGGCTAGTGTGCATCCAATGACATTAAAAGCATGAGTGTTTCAATTTCAGGAAAAGCATTAAAAAATTGGAAAGGATTTGCAGAGAGGTAACAAATTGGATGGGGACTTAAGCCTTGACTCATCATGAGAAATAATTTGATCTGTTGAATATGTTTTTTCTTGGCCAAATGATGACTAATTTGATATTCAGGGGTCTGAAAAAATGTGTTGAATAGAACAGGCCAAGACGCAGTTCTAAGGGGTCAAGAGAACCAGCACAGGGCAGTAGGGAGAGTAAAAGAACAGCTATAAGGTCTTAATTACTAGCCACAGGCTAAACTGTGGGAACAATACCAGTCAGGGGCTAAACTCTGGGAACAGCTCCATCAATTAGTCAAATCCTCCTCTCTGCTTTTTTAAAAAGCCAGCATTCTGGAAAAAAACCTCTGCCAGTGTAATCTAGTGGTACTGATATCATGATGTTTTCCTGGTTAAAGAGCTGATCCAGAACTGCTAAATTTTGCACAGGTGTGAGAAATGCCTTATTGTCCACATATCAAACTGAACTCAATGGGAGAGATTTCTTCAGCCCACAAGGTTTCAGGACAGGACCTTTGGCAGCTCCAAGGCTGTCATTAGTCGTTCTAGTCATACCACCAGTAACTGGAGTTACTATGACACTGAGATCCCTATGAAAACTGGGAATTTGCATTTTTCTAACTTCCCTCAACTGTTCATATCACTGAGTTATCTTTTACTGTCATTAGGGAACAAAAAAGAATTAGTGTCTCATCAAAAAAGATTAACTTTACTTGTCAAAAAATGTTTATTAGTCAGGACCTTATGTTAAACCACTGCTCAGCAGGACAACATTGGAGAACAGATATCCAGAGAAATTCCTGAGTTTTTCCATTTCCTTACAGATTATTGTGTTAGAAAGAGCTTGAATCACCCCTTAGAAAGAGCTTGAATCACCCGTTCTTTCTCACTGAAATAAACTGCATGGTACCAGAAGGCAAGTCCAACCTCTGTGAGGGTGCCAGGGTGTCAGAGTAAACTATTTACATACTCCACCTTATGTTGGTCCTCTTCAGCGTCCAGTTACCAAACAACAGCCACCCTCAGGGCATATCAAATCAATGCCATGGCAGTAGGGGAAATTAAAGAGCCAAAGGTCCTGGGATCCATTTACCTGGGTTTTTTGCAGGTTCATATCATGATATGAAAATCAACTGAAAATCAAAAGGTGGCTGACACTCAAGGGCTGAACCCAAGAGCATCAGATTTGGCCATAGAGGCTCTGAAGTGCCAGAGAAATTACAGACATTTGGCCATTGCAGGAAGAGCCTGGAGAAACCTGCTATGCATCCACATGGGGCAGGCTGCATTTCCATCTAATCTTCCCTTCATAATGCTTATTAGGACAGTAGGTGGGAAGTTTTATGGAAGCTCTAACAGTAAGAATTTTATTTTGATGAGGAATTCATGCTGAATACCTTGATTCAGCCATAAATGGATATCTGGTAATTTTATCTGAAAGTCAGAATGTGACAGTAGTCATATTATTACTCTCTATGTTCCACTGATTGTAGAAATGGGTAGGCTGTAATCCCAAGGGATAAAGTAGATTCAGTAAGATTCTTGGTTTTATTCCTTTACCAGCTTTCTTTGTTGAGCACAAAAAAGTGAGGGGCTCAGCTTTCTTTCTACTTTGTTTAATTTGTATTCTGCAATCCTGCTCAGCTGCACAAAATTAAAACTGAAAAGGCTGTCAGTGGAAAACTGATTAAAGCCAACAAAGAAACCCCACAGAAAACTGATACCACTGGGAAAAAAAAAAAAAAGAAAAGAAAAAGTGAGAATACCATCACAATAGCCCAAGGGAATGCATCAAGGAAAGAAGGGTCTCAACAGCCTGACTTTCAGCTGACATGAGAAACTAGAGGGCAGGTAGAAACTTTACAAGCTGATGAAGGTGGAGGAAGCATGGGAATTGACTGAGTTCCCAGCAGAGGGGGGACAGGCTGGCAGAGATGCTAAGAACAAATGCTTCTCATGTCTGTTCAGCTCTAAGGCCAGAGATGAAAATAATTGAGTAGGAGTAGGAGGTAATTTAAGAACAATAAGAATAAACATAGGGTTTAAGAAGGAAGGAACATACCCTGGGTTTGGATCACTTTTCAGAGCCACTGTTGCTGTGTTCCTCTGGATCTGTAAGAAAGCAGCTTCCAAGTGCCACATTTGGTTGGCTGGAGTGATGGCAGATGCTCAGCAAGCCACAGGCATCCATCAGAGAGAGGACAGCAGGAATGTGCACAGAGGCATTAGAAAGTTCAGGGAGAAAAGGGCTCAGATGTGTGACTGTCAGAGTGCAAGCTCCTCGACAGCCACACCCTCTGCATTTTCAGTCTGCTTGATATCTTTGTTGTCACTTGAAGAAAAATGTGCACCTTAGATTACATTTCCATTCAGTACTGTTAAGGTGGTTTGCTATGATATATGAGAATAATTTTTTTTTCTTTAATGTGATTAATTCAGTGCTCAGACTTCAGAACTGAGTTGATCTTACACAACCTTCTCAAAAGATTTCTGCAAATTTAGACTTAGACTCTACTGATGAAAACCTTTGAGTAAAATCTTGGTTTACCTCCTCCACCTGAAGTCAGTAAAGTCAGCATCATCTCCTGAACTTATTTTCTGATTCAGGAAACTTATTTCCTGACCAATAACAAAATGAGTGAGATGTAATACACAGATGGGATATAAACAGCCCTCAGAAGAGAGGCAGAGGCATCATCTCTCCTTTGTGATAAATGCCCCACCCACACAACTTCACCATCCTGTACATGGAGTCTGCTCCCTCTCATACACAGCATCTCAAACTTCTACCAAAATTCCAGCCTGGACAAGGTAGTGTTCTCCAAGAAGAGAGACTCCAGCCTGAGCTGTCACACACAGAGAAAACCACTGAAGCTCCATCTAGAAAAGCACAAAAGGGAGCCATCACTTCAACATATGCGGCTTTTTTTATGAGTAAAGAGTGTCTGCAACTCATTTTTTTTGCAGGGTGCTGGCACTGCAAGCTCTTCGGGATGAGAGGAGGGATTGTATCCTAAATATTTTTCTCCCCAAAAATCTAGCTCCATTGTCAACTCTAAGGTATGCCTAACCATTATGAGAAGCACATTTTTAAATGCCTGAGAAATTTTGAGAAAAAGATCAACAGATTTAGGATGACATTTGTCTTCCATTCCTAGGTATCTTCTAAACCATGTTTCATGCAATTTCATTCTTTCCTGGCTGTGTGGTCTTTCATCTGCCTGTGCCTCAGGTCTCCTGAGAATAGCAGTTCTAGTACTTATCTGGCTTCCAGCAATGTATTAAGAATAAAAGCATAATGAAGTATTCAGGCTACTGTGTGAGAAGCCCAGAAGATATTTTAAATGCCTACAGCAGGCTTTATTAGCAATGATAACAATAAGTGTCTGATTAGCTGAAAAATCAGATTTCAAGCTGAAAGCCAGTCTGAGCTATGAATCTGCAAGGAGTGATCAGCAGTCTTTTGTAACACAAAGGTCATATGTCACCAATCAACATTTTGTTTTCTCATGATAAAGGAAAAATATGAAACCTAAAACATGTTTAAATATTTCCATGGAGGCACACACACAAAGCACACAAACCCAATCTCCAGTCCTGTGCCATGGAGCAAGTGCACTGAGCAATTTATTGAGTTTCAGAAAACATTCTGACAATGTGCATGAGGGCTGACAACTGCAAGCAAAGAGAGCAGAGTGGTTGGATATGTAAAGGCAGGAATTATAACAGAAGGTGGTAATGAGTTTGTCACTTACAGTCAGGCTTCATTGAAGTACAATTTCAATACTACACCTTGGCTGGAAAAAAAAAATCAAATTGGGAAAGTGGGTTAAGTAAAACTACTCTATTGTTAGGCATGAGGAGTTTTCTTGGACAGTGTTTGAAGATTTCAATCCATTTGGTAAAGGAAACTTGGAAACTTACAGATATGATGGATAATTAGCTCCAAATTTGCTGGATACAACCCTGTATGTGACACGTGAAAAAAGCAGGATGCAGTGAGATGGATGAAACATAAACAACAAAACTCAGGTTATGTCCCAAAGGAGATGTTTTTGGGGTTTGCTTGACATCTTTACTGTCCCCAGTGGGCTGCTCAACAATTTGAATTCTTGTGATAATGGATTGAACACTGAAATTAAGGTGCTTCAGTCACAGTTTATAATATTTTAAAGCATCTAGTTAAAATGTCAGTGGACTGGAATGATCTGTAGTCCTCAACACTCAAAAAATACCTTTAAAACCATATGGCCCCTATGACATCTAACATACCTGCTTTGCAATATGTTTCATTTGCATAGAGAATGTATGAGAAGCCTGGCTGGGAGCAGCTCATGGTTCATGCATTGCTCACTTGCAGAAAAGAGCAGAAGCACCAAGTTTGCATCACACACCCTCCTGTCCTGGCACAGAAAATCTGACATTAAGGGGAGAAAAATCAGGGATATGCAGAAATGAGACCAGTCATTTGGCCTCTTTCCCATTCCTAAGCCACAGGGAAAAGCAGCTCCAGCTCAGAGAAGGAGCTGGCTGCATAAACTATGCCAGGTGACATTTTGCTCCCCCAGGCTTCCAGTATTGAAAGATATTCACATATTTACAACTTTCTTAAGGTCATCTCTGCTGTGCCTCCAGCTGAGCCATTAAATATTAATTGGACTACTTTCCAAAAATAAAAAGCAGAACCTCTAATTTACTTGTGTAATTAACACCTCCCACAAAACAGGTGTCCTCCTGAACCAGACTGAACATGCCATTTGCTTTCCACAATCCTGAAATATGCTATGTGCTTTTGGGACAGACACATAGTTGCTTGTTCATTCCATGTGTATAAGTGCATGTATAATTTGAGGGGAAAAAAGGCACCTCAAATACAGCAGAAAATATGTCCTCTGGGCAATGTAGTCAAACCTTCCCACTCACACTGGATCTCTTCAGTTTGTATTTTGGGTTTGATTTTTTTTTTTTTATAAAGCATTTTACATAGAGGGGCTTGAACATCTACTTACAGGTAATTTTTTTCAACAAGGCTCAATGCTGCTAAATTTACCAAAGACCTCAAATTTTTACTCACAGTTATAAAGAGCATGATAACTCTCTGGTTATACCCAAGCATTGCATTAAGGAACTTGGATTCTAACTTAAAATCATAGAGCCACTTAAGTTGGAAATGATTTTTGAGGTCATAGACTCCAACTGTAAATGTATTTAACCATACAATAAGCCTAACATTGCAATTAGCTCTGAAGTATAAGTTCAATATCAGCATTACTCACATTAATACAAGGTAAATATGTATTCAGTAATCACCAAGCTGCACAGATTATTTGCAGAAGTTTATTAGGTGCTGATTTACCCAGATGAATAACATGCCTGCTCTTCAGTGAGACTAAGGAAGTTGTGGAGAGAAAATTCACAGAATTCAAGGTTCTCAGTGCTCAGCTGCCATCTAAGCTCAAAGATGCTGAAGATCTCATCCAAGAAAAGTAGTTTTGTTTTTGCACTTGTAGTGAAGTACATCCATCCTGTCAGGATTTAGTAGGCTGGGAGCCAGCTCATACCTAAACATTTTGGGAATCTGTGGTCTAAGCAATACTTTGACTTTACTGCCTCAAAAACTCAGCCTGTCAGTCTCAGAACTTACCTGGAAAAAAAGAAAATAAAAAAAAAAAGCATCTATTTTGTTTTGGAAGACGTGCCCATCTTGGTCTTTAATGAATATTGGAGCATTCACCTAGGAAATGAGGCACACAGACTCAGTTTCTTCCTCTGAAAAGTTAGATTCAAAATGGCATCCTGGATCTCACCTGAAAATATCCAAATCATCAGGCTTGGAAATATCATGGGGAACGTGTGTTAAGAATTAAAGTTTAATGTCTCCTTAATTGCACAGACTAATTAAAGGCTTGTTGTGCTGCAGTTTATACTCTCACTGCCATTAGCTGGAGGATGTCATCCAGGGAAGGTGCAGTTCTCAGCTCCAGTCTCTGCAGACAAATACAACTTTGGAGAAGAGCAGAGGACTTTGAGAATTTGAATTGCAACCAGGAGCTGAAAAACTACAGCCCAGAAGGTTTTGGGGGGCCCTACTGCTCTGAGAAAATGATGTTTCCCTTGCACACTCTTTTAGCAACTTGCCATCCTTTTCCCTCAGCAGCCACAGGTGGGTGACAGCACCTCCTGCTAAGGAAATCGCAGTCTCTGGCAGTTCCTGCTGACCCCTGTGGCATTTCCACCTCCACAACACACCTGCCAAGTATTTGCCAGTCTCTTGTCTCTTAGCAAAGGCAGTGCAGGCCTTTGGGTAGGAAATCCAGATGAGTTTTCCTGGAGCACTACCTTTGAGTTGGCAAGAGGCCATTTTGGATACTGCACTTCAGCTTTGTTGGCAATCTTCTGATCCAGACCAAACCCTACTGCCAGGACTGTGTACCCCCCCTGTTTTATCTAAAATGTCAAAATGTCAATAAGAGGGAATCCACAGCCTCTGCTGAATGTACCCATTACGTAAGATACAGGTAGCACTAAATCCTTGGCTACTTTTTGCAGCATTCCAAAGCAATGGGGGCTGAGTGTGGGTCCCCCCAAGCTCCTCCTGTCCCCCAATAACCCACAGCACAGTGAATGAAGCACAAACCTAGGGAGTTTTGCCTATGTCAGGAAGCTGGGGGAATGAAAGTGAGACCTTTTACTGAATGTTTCCTGCTTTGTTAAAAAAGCAGAGCAAGTCCTTCTCTGGTGGGGAGTAAGAAGAGAAGAAAGGAAAAATTTACGTGTATACTGACAGGGGGAGACACATTTTGGTAATGCTAAACAAAGCTGTTAAACTTCATTGCAAATCAGGACTGAGAGCACTACAGCTCTCCTGGCCCTTCCTTACCTTCTGGTCTGCGGGGCTGCAGACTTTGGCTTCCTAATTGCATGTGGAAATGAAATCTAGAAGATGTTCTGCAACACCAAGTGCAGGCCCAATTTTTTTTTTTTTTTTTCCATCTAGACCTGAACATTTCCAGAAATATTTAATGGTTAGTGAGGTTGAGTGGTATAGTAAAGTGTACACCCTCAACTGGCATATTCAACCTTCATTAATTAACTTAATAGCAGAGGTAGAATTTTAAATAGTTTCTGTTTTATACCTTTTAAATGTGGCTTAGAGTTTATTAGTTTTAGAAGTTTATTACTGTAATAGCTTTAAGGTTTATTATTTTTATCTGCTCTACCATTTTCTGCAATAATAACATTTTATTTAATTTGCATGCCTTGAAGGTGACAATTTTATACACATAACTACATGTAACACATTCCTTTTCCAAAGAGAGGACCATTTTGTTTAGGAAACCAAGGGCAAGCTAACAACTGTAGGTATCATTAAGCTCATGTTTATTCATGGACAGCTACTGTAGGCCATTAAAACTTTTTGGCACAAAACTGACTAAAAAATTACTGAAAATTTAGCATCCCTCCCACTCACCCCAGAATTACCAGGTCCTTATGATGCAGCTGAAATGAAAGACTGAAACATCAGGTTTTTCTAGTGGCATGGCAGAGTTGGGAGGCCTGGGGAGACAGGAAGACAGTTAAACTGAAAAGATTCCATAGACAACCTTTTTTTTTTTTTTTCTGAAATACTGTATTTACACAAAATTGAAGAGAGTACAAATACTTTACTAAGAAGACGAAACCATTATAGTACATTCAATTTAAACACAGGCAGAACTATAGATGCAAAGCACAGAGGCCTAAGGTACTTGCATGGGGGAAAGAAAAAATAGCATCATAAAGGCCCCATAGATTAAAAGCAGGAGGTAAGAAAACACTGTATTTGTTAGGCAGCCTCATCCATCTTCGACTTCAGTGGGATTGACCAAGACTCTCTCCTTCCTCGCTGTGGATGGTGGGAAAAACCCTCTCAATGGGGGCACACTGCTCAACACTGATGTTGCAAAATGGTTAGGAGTGTACTTAATTTTCAGCATGGAAATAGAGCTGTTAGCTTCAAAGAAAATTGTATTTGTGCCTAATCACATGCTTATATGCTTAGTTTGACCAGGAAAAGCCTTCTCAATGCTTTATAGGGTCAAGTCCATTGTTACATAAAAAATAAGAGTACTTTACTGTCATCTTTCTTTTTATTCTTCTTAAAATATATTTTAGAATTGCTTTAATTTTCCCTTTATGTATTCAATTAGAAAATAGTAGTTTATTGAATGCCATAGAATTCTTAAATTTTAATAAATGTCTTATATAATCAAAGGAATATTGTTCAAAAATAATTCCCACATTTTTCCAAAGCCAGTTTAAATTTAAAAAGAAATAAAAGAGAAAAATACATATAATAACAAAGCAGCTTTGTATTTCTGGGCATTTGGCAGCGGGTCTGTTATAATATTTCTCACATCTCTTGTTGTCAGTTAAAATCACCAAATTAATTGATCATTATTAACAAAAAGATTGTACAGTATTATTACAATCCACCATATATAGCCAATGCATGAAATATTTTACACATTATATATTCCTTAAAAAAGATTTGATATATTTTAGCCTTTTCTTTGAAAACAGATAGTTGAAGTAATATATCTTAAACACAATGGTACCTGCCACTTCTACTGATTTTTTTTTCTGAATAAAAGCTTGCTTGAATAGTACTAGCTCAGTGATGGAACTACAGTGCTATTTAACTAAATTCCATACATGTCTTCGTTACTGTTGCTGCAGTTATTGTAATCACACACCACTGAAGTGCTAAATATTAGTAACTCAGATATGTGGACTTTGGTTATGCTTGATAGAATACTGGTATATCAAATATATGTACCACTTCCTAAAGGCTATGTTACAATCATGATGCCTAGTAATAAATAATAATAATAATAGCAATCTCAGATTCAAAGTGCTGACTCACTTGAGGCACCAATACAATAAATCAATCAACTAAAAGACCTATTTTTTATGTTCAAAACTAACAGCAGACCCCGGGCTGCCAAGTTACATGCGCAGCACAGAGGACTCTGAACCTTCCAACGTGGGGATTCCCGTGCTCCCAGAAGACACTGGAATATCATGTCTGATATGGGATGCTCCAAGTCATACCAAGTCTTCACACATGAAACATTAAGAGCTGTCTAAGCTTCTCTAAAGCCTCAAAAGGCTCTCTTAAAACCCCTCAAGCCAGCTTCATTCACTCAGGGACCAGGCTTTGCCATGAATTGTGCTTGGCTGCAGACCAGGGAAGAGCCTTTATGAAAGTCCACGATGAAACGTGGCTGTGTCACGTTAACACAGCCTTCACACCCCGGAGACACTGTCACCACTGTCAGCATCAGAGGAGAAGGGCAGCTTTCCAGCAGCAGCAAACACCTGTCTCCCTGGAAGGAGATGCTTTGATGTTGTCAGTTTGTTCTGTGCAAGCAGTAATCGTTTTCAGTGTCGAGAGAACTGTTGTACCCGGATGATGGATACAGGTCCCTCTTAAGTATCCTGTTGACGATGTTGATCAGAACTTTTTTGTACTGTTGACGTAAAAGTGAGTAAACAAACGGATCTGATGCAGCCTTACTGTAGGTGAGGCACTTGCTTATAATTCCCCAGTAGTAATTTATGGTAACAAAAGGAAGGAGTTCTATCAGCCTGTTAAACATTAAAGAGAAATGGAAACACTTGAGTGTTATATTCACACTGAGCCCAGTGCTCAACTCATGCTTCATGAAACATTCAAGTAACATTTATTTTCTTACAGTACACAGTCCCTGCAGGAGAAGGACTGTGTACTTACTCCTCATATTCAATAAGAGCAAAGAGAACTTTCCTAGCAAGGCCAGTGGGAGGCAAAAATCAATTCCTTCTATGGAAAGAGGGAAAAAAATGTTTTCAATGGCAATGCTTGTAAGCATCAGAGATAAGAGAGTGCTATAGTTTACTGCTCGCTTTCTGAAGTTACTGAGCTGTGCTGGTAAGCAGTCAAAATTGTGGTGACATAATTGACTACATCTCTCCCACAGCAAGCTTGAGATAGACACATGAGAGTTGGGGCACCCAGGCTCACTGACCTCAGTTGCCTGAGTAGAGCTGTCTAGTGACACTTGAGACATTTGGACATATCCTCATTGGCATCAGGCTGCTGCTCCTGGAAGGTCTGCTTTAGTCCTGTGGCATATCTGCCAGTCTAGGTAAAGGACCTGGACAGTATGAAGCATCTCAAATGACTCCAGGAACCTGGTCTAGATCACTGAATCCATCCCCTCAGAGACAGACCAGCAAACCTTCACTACACCGCTGTGGTGAATTAACACAGATGCAAAGGGGATTCACGTCAGACCACTGCAGTGTGAAGAATAACCTGGCAGTATCTCAGAGAGGTCTGACTGGCATCTGCAATCCCACACTATGTTTAGGAGCACACCCACAACTACTTAGCCATGGAAGTTTCTGTGTGCATTTAGCTGGCTGCTAGTTTGGCCAGAGAAAACAAGGAGACAACACTTTTATCATCATTATATGACCAGTCAGCTGCCTCCAGACCTGTGTCTCCTGGTCTGTGCTTCACGGATGATTAGTGGCCTCAGCACCTCAGCTGGGAGGGATGTATTAATCATGGGGGCAGAAACTGCAACTAAGTTAAACATTTTTTCCACAAAAGGGAGGGCAATCCTTCAGACTATTGCAGCAAATGTCTTGCCCAGCTCATCCGCAGTGGGCAAACCCTTCAGGAAGGTAGAAGGAACAGAGTGAGGAATTTTTATTTTCCGTGTATCTTTTGTAAAACTCTTTGCAGGAGCAAGAGTATGCTACTTTGCTCTATTCATCCAAGAAGAAAAGAAAATGTTCTGGGAGATAAAATAGCCCTTTTCTGTACTCTGAGACATCATTGTTTGAAGATGTAAGATCAGAAGCTTTCTCAAAACTTGAAGAACCTTCTGTCCTCTTTCCAAAATGCAGAGCTCCAACTTGCAAGGTGTTGACTTTTGAAGCTGTTCCAATCCCTCCTCATAGAAAAGCTGATTTACCATCATTCAGACTGAACATTACAAGAGACAGGAAAAATTCTTATTTGTATGACTAAAAGTTAAATCATTCCTATGGCAATTGCATTAAAAAAACAGATTACTTCTGTTTGAAGCTGCTCAGAAAAAGTTCCAGTGAATTCAAAATAGGTAGAACAGGAGGACACAAAATATGAGAAATAAATGCACAATAGATGACACTTGCTACATGATTATTTAGGTTTACTCCATCCTGCATATCATCCTAATATAAGAAAAATATAATTGTTATTTACACAATTGATGTTTTTATAAAGACACTAAATAAGAAGACTAAGGGACTTTTCAGTCTTGAAAATAGATGTATTGCTATGTCCCATTAAGGCATTATGTATCCAAACTTAATTGCACTGAAGCCAACAGAAGAAAAATTACACAGATTTTAATAAAATAAAGAGTCTGGCCAAAATAAGTCAGACTTAGAAATACCCATCTGAATGCATCTTAGTATAGTTTTCTTGGTTTTGGTGCTGTTACAAAAGGGATGAAATTCATCTGTGGTCTCTTAGTGAACAGACGAATATATTGCTCATGACCCTAATCTCATTCATATTTCTGAAGTGAGGAGCAAAGCCTGAGCTCACAATGCAACCTGAGCCACCAGGCCAAGAGTAAGAAAACAGGGAGGATGGCTTTCACATTGCTTCCCCGGACACTGCTTCACTGCCACCCCCCTAAAAAGCAGAATGAGGGAAGAATGGAGAAACAGGCACGGCAGCAAGTCCTCCAAGCTCACCTCCATCACCACCTTTCAGGTAGTGCTGTCTTGGCACTGTCTCATCTTTGGGACACAGAGCCTTTTAGGATGTGCTCCCCAAGTACTTCCCGTCCTGCTGTCACCGAACCAGCTCAGCCCTTGTGACTGAGACAGAAGCTGTACCTCGACACACATTTCCATAAACCAGCCCTCAGCTTCTCTGTAGTGATTCAATAGGTACCAGTTTGTCACACATAGGAAACACACCACCTCACATTTGCCAAATGCAAGGTCTGGAGAAGGAAGTAACTTTTATTTTAGAAGCTTATGAGAAATAACCTTCATCCTGAAAAATGTGGCTACATTTGGAATTTGCTGTGTTTGGTAAGGTTCAGATGGAAAGAAGATGGCAAAATCCACTTTGCTCAATATAATTACATCCTAATTATGGCAAAACTGAATAGAGAATTACTCAAAATGTACTGAACAGTGATAAATTAACCTTTTAACTCTGTGATGTAATGTTAATATTTGTAATAATCCTTTCAACTGCAGAAAAAAGATGTACTTATCAAAGGCAATCAGGAAGGAATCCCTTTCAACATGTAAATGGGAACTGAAAAAAAAGTCACTTTAAAAACTAAAAAAATATTGTCCGTTTAGTGCACTGGCCTTAACCTGTCCCCTACTTCTATCAGAAAAGGGCAGTGGCACTGACCATGAATGGCCTAAATGTGTGTGTCTGAGTGAGACCAGAGCACTAAAGCTTGCCAGTTTCTGTGAGCTGGTGTGGCTGCAGACACTGGCAGCTTGGTAACAACCTTGAAGAAGCCTTCACCAGGGGATTTTGCATACTAGTGCACCTTCCTCAACACAAGTCGGCACTCTTCAAGGCTGTCTTGAACACACTGTGAAGTGGGAAATATGTTTCAAAAATCACTTGTGGAAGATGTAGCCCATTTTAGTTTAGAGATGAAAGGCTAAATCCTGGGGTGCTGCAATTCAGTACAGTTACACTGACTTCCAGCTCACTGGTTTATGCAAGATTTAAAAACAAAAAAAATTAACTGTTGTATGAAGACTACACAAGTATGTAGCAACAATGATGCATGGACACTTAAAAAGGTGCAAACCACCAGGATGGAAGCTTATAGTTCTGTACAGTTGAGGAACATCGTGTTTCCTATATATTTTTAGAGTCTAATTATTGGTTTTCCTCAGAGGTAACTTTGACACCTCAACACAAGTCTGGGCTGCACCATTAGCAATATATTTACAGGCATTAATGTTTCCAGACAGAATTCTTTTTAGACAAATTATCAGCCTGGACAAATGTAAATTATATCAATCAGCTTCCAAAAGCAGCAAACTTGGCCCTATGCCTTAAAAAACAAAATTAAAAAATAGCCTAGCTAATCAGGAACGTCTGTCTGTTTTCCTCTCTATCGCTAGGGTTGTGCTAATAAGGAAGGGTGGCAAGTCTTTTAAACTGCTTTTATCTCCCACTGGAAGGTAATTAATTCCTGGTACTTGTCCTAAAAGCCACTTGTTCTTGGCAGAGGCGCCCAGACCCGGCTGCAATGGTGGAAAGAGAGCCAGATCCTGCCGGGGCTGTGCCTTAGGACTCGGTGTGTGGGCAGGAGCGGCGTGTCAGGGTGTGTTTGCGGGTGTGTGTGTGAGTGTGTGCTCTGCCCCTAAAAACCGGCCCCGAGGGTCTGTTTGGTTCTGGTACCCCAAAATTAGCTGTAGGACCCCCGGGCACTTGTGCATCACAGGACATCCTGGTCCTGCTAAGTCCCCTACCCCGACAGGGGATACTAACCTGGTGATAATGTAAGGACCAAAACAGATCACGAACGACCCTATAAAAATACTGATTTTCTTGGTAGCCCGCTGCCTCCTCCGTTTCTGCTCGTTCAGACAGCGCTGCTTCACACTACGAAGGGAAAAGAGCAGTAAGGATGTTAAGGGAGGTGAGGGAGGAGGTGAAACGTGAGCCCAGGGGAAAGGGGAAGAACCCTCCCAGCGCCCGAGAGCCCCTGTGCCCGGGAAGGGAAGGGGAGAGGAAGGCGGCCCCTGGGGAAAGGAGGGCAGCCCGGTGCGGGGGACGGGCAGCCCCGAGGGAAGGAGGGCAGCCCCGAGGGACACAGGAAGGCAATCCCGCGGGGGAGATGAGGGCAGCCCGGAGGGGAGGAGGGTAGCCCCAGCCCCGCCGAGCCTCGGGACGATCGCACTCAATAAAGCAGTGATTCCCGCTTAAAGGGAGCTCAGGCAAGTGGGATAACCCGGAGAGCCCCATTAGATTTAAACAGAGAAGGCTACAAATGCACAAGCCACCGTTCCTGGCACTGTAAGCAGCAGAGGCAGAAGCGCTCGCCATGCGGCCGGGGCAGCAGGAAGGGGTGCTGGAGGGGCGGGATATCGTTTCCGCCCGGGTTAACTACCGCGAGTGACTGGGGGCTGTGAATCCGAACGCGCACGCATTACCTGGGGTGGATATCCACCAGCAAAACCAGAGTCTGCATGGTAATAATGTCTATCCGCTTGCAGTGGAACCGGGCAACTTTCAACACCTTTAAATAGGTGAAACACAAGATCACCAGAGACAGCATGAAACTGGTGGAGTGAAAGACAATGGTGAACACTGTAAACCTTCTCCGCTCCGTCTCTTCCTTCAGGTGTAAGGTGCAAGAGGCATAAACGCTGTTGTAATCTACCCATGAGTAAAACAAGGATACCAAGGGGAACGTGAGGGAGTGGAACCACGAGTAGCCCATCAGTATCACAGCGTCCTTATACCGCATCTTGCTGGTGTAGCTTAGAGGGAACACCACGGCAATCCATTTGTCGATGCTGAGTGCTGCCATGCTCAGCATCGTGTTGGAAGTCAGGAAAGTTTCCAGGAAACCCACCGCCTTGCAGACGCAACCCCCGAGGGGCTGCTGGTTCCTCAGGATGCCCAGCAAGGTAAAAGGCATGTTCAGAACGGTGAGAAGCAGGTTGCAGAAGGATAAGTTCACCAGGAAAACCCCGGCGACCTGCTTGCGGATCTCCGTACTGTAGACGAAGCATAGCAGCACCAGGAGGTTGGAGAGCAGAGAGACCACCAGCACCAGCACGAGGAGCAGCGCCAGCAGCACGCCTGCCAAGTCCATCTCTCAGCGGGTCGCCTGGAGCGGGCGAGGGCAGGAGGAAGGGGGCACCCGCGCCGGCACCGCAGCCTCGCCTGCCGCCCAACGCGGCCGCCCGCGCATGGTGCCGGCGGCGGGGCAGGGGCCGGGGGCAGCGCTGGGGGCAGCGGGGCGCAGGGAGCAGGGTAGGGGCGGGGAGCGAGTCGAAGGTGCGGAGAGAGGGGCGAGGGGAACAGGGCTGGGCGGCCGCCCGGGGCCGGAGCTCTCTGACAGCAGTCAGGCAGCGGTGAGCGGGGGTCGGGAGGAGCGTGGCCGGAGCCGAGGGTAGGGGTTCTGGGGCACGCAGCTA
>JACBWW010000020.1:280816-401187 GCA_020086605.1 Lanius collurio
TGGGGCCGGGGGCGCGGTGCTCGCCCTGCGCTGTCCGCGGTGCTGAAGCGGCGCTGCCCCGACGGCCGCCCCGCTCTCGCTTCAGGCCGAGCAACGCGGGGCCCCCCGCGCCGGAGCCCGCGCCCCCTCCGTGCCCCGCCGCGGCTCCGCTCCGCCGGGCGCACGGCCTCCGAAGGCTCTGAGCATCTTCCCCCGCTGCCCAGCCCCTCAAATACTCCAGCCGCGGAGCGTCCCGCAGCGACTCATGCGCAGACGAGCGGCTGCGAGGCACAGGCTCAGCCAGGGATCGCGGCGTCGGGCTGATCCACTCCCGGATCGCGGGCGAAAGCGGCAGGAAGCCCAACTTTCCGCCAGTGTGCAGCTCAGGAAGGATCAGACCTGGAGATGAGTTACTGGTAGTTTGATCCCTGCGCTGTGCTCAGCCACATCCTGAGCACACCGGCTACATCCAGCGTTCATGAAACCTGTTTAAAATCTGCTGTCTGTTCCCCTTGGCAGGCTTTCCCCCCTCCATCTGAGGGGTTTCTTGCCCTTTACCACACTTGCTATGGTTGCCCTCTGGGCATTCACACAACCACCCCACTGGCCGGCAATGAGGGATATCTCTTGGTTAGAGACTCTGTTTTGACTGCTTGGACTCACCAGCTGATAGAACAAGTGCCCACATTAAGACAATGCTGGCACACCCTGTGGAAAACTAAAGTCTCTCTACCATTTTCCAGTCACACTGATAACATGACAGCATGGTGGTCAGAAATGTTCTTTCTGTTACCGCATTCTGGCAAAAGCTGAAAAGAGAGACACGAAAGAGAATAGAAATTCCCCCTCTGGAGCTGTCAGAAATGTGGATCATGTGGCTAATTCCCAAAGATGCCGTGAATCTTTGTCTTTAATTTGGGAACATCCCCCCCCCAAAAAAAAAAAAAAAAAAACCCAAACCAAAAAAACCCACCACAGAGTAAGTTTTGGTGAATCAAAACACTGATACAGAAAAAAGCTGCCATGTCTAATTACTGTCACATTTCACAGCTGATCGCCAGAACTGACATGAAGAAAAAGGAGAAGAAAAGGTAGCTTTCCTAGTATCCAAAATTACTATTAATATCCTAAGGAAATGCTGTATTGTATATATTGTCCCTACAGTGTAGCCTTGTCACGCAAGTGTGACCACTGTGTGAATAACTGTACTTAAAACTGCTTGAAAGAGCCTGAAGGCAGTGTAGGTTTTGTTGAGCTTTTTTCCCCCAAGAGTAGTTAAAGTTTTGGATCATGCCCTAATTGAAAAGCTTGCTATGGTAAATGGTATGTCTTAAGGAAAGAGAAAAGCAACAAGACATGAGATGTGTTATTTGGAAGCGAACCAGTACTGTACTATTCCTCAGCAGGAGGGAAAGCAAATGAATGTTTTCTTTGATCAGAAAGCTGTCATTTCCAAAGTTAAAGTAGTGCAGATACATTTGACAGAGCTTATGCTTGACGAACAAAAATCCAATATGTATTTGTGCAAGCATTTGAGGGAAAATAAATCTATAAAAGCATGACAATACCATTTTTTTTTCAGAGTTCAATTGTTGCACTTCTATCATCAGAGAGCTGACACTGTTTGGGAAGGGTTGGGAAGAAATGAACCATCATGGAAGAACCTGGCTGTATTCTTACAGAGCAAAGGTTCTGCAATTACCCACTCTCTTACAGCAGCAATTCTTACAGTTCCTACTAGGCAGAACCCATATATGACCTACCTTTCATTTAACAGTATCACAAGGTTATGGAGCTTTTATGTTATCCATCTGGGATCAGAGGCTGCCTGTGTAGTAGTGTCAGGTGGGGAAGATGCTATTTTATATCATCACAGAGACAACCAAATGTGCTACTCCCTTACAATGATAGCTACCTGGGAAGATGTTTCCTCTCAGATCCAGACAGAGGCCAACTTCTGTCTCTTTCTCTCTCTCGCTCTCTTCTACAATTTCTCTCATATGGCCTTTTCAAATGAAGAATGAATTGTTTTTAAAGATTGATGCAGAAAGAATACATTAAAATAAGACAAGAAAATAAGAAGGTGGCAAAAAGATGGGAGAAATATTATCCTGATTTTTCACATGTGCAGTGAGTTGTATGGTCCCCTGCAAAAATATTCTGGGCTCAAAGAACCCAGTAGGGATGACATTGTTGGATTTCTCCTCTTGCTTTTCCCGGAGTTTTGTTAGTGTGACAAGGTAAACATGCACATAACTTCCTGTGGGGTGTGAGTCCTCTGCTGACCCTTTGTCATTCACAGGCAGCAACCCCAGAACACTTCATACCAGACACCTTTCAGCCTTACCTGCAGTTTATGAGGCTGGAGACCCGTGTGAAACCAGAAGGCTCAGACTTGCTGTGGTGGGCTTGCAAAGGTGGGCAGTGCCTCCTTAGCCCCTGAAAACACATGTACTCCTGTTACTTTTTCATAGATAAGCAGATAAATGCTTGTATCATCACAAATGCTCACAGCAGTCATACTCTAAATACACATATTTTCACAACCAAGATCTTACAGTGTTTATCAAGGATAATGTCTAGGTGGAAACTGGGGACTGTAGAGACTGCTGCAATACAGTGAGGGAAAGGAAAACGAAAGATGTTCTTGCCAATAATTATCCCATAATGAACATGGACTATTTGGTTAACACAGATTAGGTAAGCACTTGACACTTTTACTCTAGCAGCTGCATCATTCATAAATCTACACATTCTTCTGTTCTAAATATTGACCACAACTTATTGGATTTAATGGTGAGTAGACTGTATTTATTGGAAAAGAATAGAGTAAGATTCAAATTCCTTTTTTAGGTTCATTCCAGGAGAGATGTGTCATGGAAATTTCAATGTAGATCACAACTGCCCATAGTTCAGCTCTAATCAATGTGTTCTGCAATGGCTAGGAACACTTTTAATTTCATTCTAATTTTAAGAAAGCACCATGAAAGAAGGAAACCTCAAACAAACTATATCAATTAATTTGCAAGTACAGAGAAAAGCAATCCTTTTTCCCAGATTCTCTTATGACAGGTAAAGAGAGGGAAATTAAGTTTTATATTAACCAATATGGTGGAAAATGGAATGACTCATGGAACAGATGTTACGAAAAAAGCTTTTCACTTCTAGGGCACTTGCTAAAAAGTGACCCATTTCAAAAGTGAGTAAGACTGGTTAATACCCATGAGATTTTTCAGTATGTCCTGTAAATAGATCTGGTACTCATAGTTCCTGACAAGCACAGAGAAATATCTTCTCACTGCCACAATGGCTGCAGGTGTGTTGTTGTTGCATTACATTTAGCTAATGAAGATTTAGTGAAGTCAGAGTCCTTCAAGTCTCAGCAGCAACTGTTAAAAATTATTATTCTTTTGTTCTTTTTCATTCCCTCTTTCTTTTCAGGGGCCCATTTTACTAGGATTTGAACTATAATGTCTTTGAGCAAGTAGGGCTATTACACTAATACAGATTTTATTCTTTCTGGAAAAATAAGACAAATAAGCTAGCAGACAGTAGTATTATGTACAAGTGACATCCTGTTAGTCTCAAAAGAGAAGATGTGAATCCTGACTCATCAGTCTATTACAATTCTGCAAGACTGTTCCTGTGGCAGAATTCCAGTAGGCACATTTACCACCTGTTGAGTAACTTTGTCCTAAAGCTCTTCCTAAAATGGAAAGAAAAAAAAAAAACCCTCCACATGTGTAAAGCCCACATATTCCTTCACTAGGCCTCTACTTTTCAGGGGAAAAATTTGGAGCAGAAATATGGAGCTCAATCATGTCACAGTTCTGCAGAATTTTGCTCCAAAATTGCCTAAGTACTGTAATGAGGAATCTCAAAGTTCAACAGATAATCTTGAAGTTGTATCAAAAATCTACACTTGCAAAAATCTTTTGAGTCATATTTCTCTTTATGCAAACTAGACAGTCTGCAAAAACTGATCTCAAAATTATTCCAAAAGACAATATTTTATTTTGGAAGATGGAGGGCAACAGAGCTGGTGAAGGGTCTGGAGCTGTTACAAGGAGTGGCTGAGGGAGCTGGGGTTGTTTAGCCTGGGAAAATGAGACACATGGAGGATCTTATTGCTCTCTACAAGTACCTGAAAAGAAGTTGTGGGGTGCCAATCTCTTCTCCCAGCTAAACAGTGACAGGATAAGAGGAAACAGCCTCAAGTTGCACCAGGTGACATTCAGATTGTACAGTAGAAATAATGTCTTCACAAAAAGGGTTGTCAAGCACTGAAATGAGCTGCCCAGGGATGTGGTTGATGCATCATCCCTGGAGGTATTTAAAAGACCTCTAAATATCCTTTAAATGTAGATGTGACACTGAAGGACGTGGTTTAGTGGGGACTTGGCAGCCCTGGGTTAACAGCTGGACTCAATGCTCTTTAGGGTCATTTTCAACCTGGGTGATTCTGTGACTCTATTCTTGATATTCTTAAGGGAAATGGAAGTGCACAAATACTGGAAGATGACAGGAGAACAAAAACATTCACAGAAACTCAAACCAGTTTCTGTTGACATACAATTCTAAAAATAGTTATGTATGGATGTGTGTCAATACTTCCTCTTTCTCACACTATTTAATTTTGACTTTTTCCTCTTCCACAACATGAGGCAGCAGGTAGAACCAGAATTCTGGATTGCAAAATTTGGCTTTGGAATCAAGCTGGCTGACATCTTTGTTTGGATTTTTTTTTCCTAGATTAAAATACAAACCTGTGAAGGCAAAAATATGCTATTCTTTTTTTTTTACTGAGCAGCAAAATATATTGATTTCAGTGAAGTTTGTGTCAGGAAGTAAACAAACACTAACTAGCTTTTACACCATGAATCTTTACAACTATAATGCAAGTCTGAAATGTTAGTAGAGGAATACTGTTGCCTCAAGCAAGTGGCACAGGTACTTGAATCTCTGTATTTCATAATTCAGGTACAAGTTCTTCAGAATATCCAGACTATGTCAATTCTTTCCCCAGACTGGTTCTACAATAGAGTTACTACTGATTTAATTAAATATTCAGGGCTTGGTCTATAACCAGAATTTTATATTTTATGAAGGTAGAATTCTTCTGTAGTCTCCAGAAAAAATAAGATGGTGAGTGGAAACCTATTGAACTCTATTAAATGTGGGAGCACATATAGTCTCCTTCTATTTTCATCTGTTTTATCTCTTTTTAAGGATTTGGCATATCAATACATTTTTAACCTGACAGGAATAAAGATTAAAGTGCATTTTTTGCCATTTTTCAGTGCATCACAAACACAGTAGTTCTTACTAGAAATGCTGTTCTACACCAGATTGTTAGAAAACTTATCAAAGCTGCAGGCATGGGGATGAAATTCCCAGGAGCATTTTACTGGCATTTTCAAAAAATGTGACAATGTTTAGCACTTCCAGGGGCCAGCAAACATTAAATGGCATTTTTCAGAAACTGCTGAGGCAAATTATTTAGTGTTGCAGTGAAGTTCCAGGAGCCAACACATGAAAAAAAATCAGCATGTGTTCTTTTGCTGTACTATAGAAATTCTCCTTTTCCTGCTTTACTTGCTCAAAATGTTTCCCACATCTTACAAAGATGGTTTGATTCTGTTTTCCCTGAGTCAGTGCAAATCCAAGATAAGTCTCTTAAAGGCACTGGGAAAACCAACGCAGTGGAAATGAAAGCAATCAAACATAAGACTGCAGAAACAGTATGAAGCTTCTGTGATGAGGCCATTTTGATTATAGCTATTTATTATAGAGAGCACTCTCAGCAAGCACATCAAGAAAAAATTAACCCCACCTTGTGCAGTGGAAGGGCTAGTCTGCCAGGGATCAGTGCTGAGCTGCTCAGGGACAGATGCACAAAGCCCTTTGGATGGAGGGAGGAGCAGAGGAAGGAGCACAAGCACATACAGACAAGAGCTCTATCCTATGCAGATGCTGAATCAGGAGAGCAGAGAAAGCTGAGCTGGACAAGCCACCTTGGTTTGAACTCACACATGGCCAGAGTGGCTGCAGCAGGACAGTTTTGTCTGGCATTATGGCACTGTGCCTCTGGGCTCTGAAAATCCCCTCCAACAGGGTGGGCATAACTTATCTTCCCACGGACGTGCAGCAGCCCAGCACCCATAATTCAGGCTAGCAGCTCTGTGCTGTACAGAATTCACCCTGCCCAGCCCTTTAACCTTCACACATTAATCTTTCTGCATCAGGATCTTGCTGGAGTACCTTAGTTTGCCTTTCCTCAACCCCTCACTGCAGAGATGTTTCTTCTTCACTAACAGGTAAGCCTCTATTGGTGAGGGTAATCAACTGGCACCATCTGCCTTGAGGAATAAATAGCTGGGATATTCTCTACAGCAATATCTAGGCACTGTCCTCCCATCACACCCATCCTTTTACCCTGCCTACCCACACATCCACCCACCCCCACATCCATCCACAGGAACATGTTTTTTGCAGAAAATAGTCTGGCTCAGAGGCAACTCCACTCTAAGAAATGGAATTGGCAGGTAATAAATAGGCCTGCACTATGCTGCTTTCATAGAAACACTCAGAGACTAAGGCTTTTAAATGTGAACACAGGTTATTATGAGTGCACATCTATCTTGGAGCCTCTATTATCATGCACCTTTCACTGTTTATTTCACTGAGTGTATTAAAAAAAAAAAAAAGACCAAAATTCTGCTCTTTCAGTACGGTGAAGAAAGAAAATCAAAAAACTGCCAGGACAAAATTGACACTGTATAATGCAAACACTGTGCAGTGGCATAGCAGGGGTTCCCACAGCAAGTGAGTTGCTTAGGAGCAATAATAACACGTAGCCCCCATCATCCCCTCCAAATATGCAGGAAAACAGGCCCAGTCTCCCTCCAGAAGCATAGAAGTGAAATATTTATGCTCCTTCTTGAGTCTCACTCTCATCCTCAGCTGGGATGGGCTTTCATCAGGAGAACACAGGACAAGTTTTTCCCCAGTCCTGCAGGGAACCCCTCCCCAAACAAATGCTGTCAAAGTCAGCAAGATCTTCAGAAATTCATAGGATTGGGGAACCAAAGCACAAGGGGAAATAATGGCTCTCTAAAGCCACTGCTCCTACACCTCCTACAGCTGCCTTGCCCATCTGTGGGGCAGACTGCAGGAAGGGCTCTCCTACCCCAAACAGTAAGATGGAGTAACCTTGTCCTGATCTGTGTCTGTGGCACCCCAGGCTGAGTGACCCTTGGGCTGGGCTTCTGCTTGTTTGGCACACAGGAGTTTTTGCATGCTGCTCCCTCAAACCTTGGTGCCATGCAGGAAGATGGGAATGAAGGTCTTAGACAGGGAGAGAAGAAATTCCATGAGCTCCTTCTCACACAAGGGCTCTGGGAGATTGCCTGCAGCTGAAGCTCTGTTGGACCTCACTACTCACAGCTCCTCAGAAGTACCCAACTCTTACCCTGTGAGCCCACTGCAAATCAATAATTCTCAAAACAGCATTTTTTCCTACTTTGCTGGTGAGGTGTCTAGAGTTTTGTAACCTCTGCAATTTCTTTGGAGATGTGTTACAAATTAATAATTTATTCTGAATTCTGATATTTTTCTGTAATTCAGATAAATTTTGTGCCTCTTAATTAAGGTCATTAGAATTTTGTCTCTTTCATGGAAATTTTTTTTCATTAACATAGTAGTAGTCTTGGAAACAGCTAAGCAGAGCTTTGTAGTCATCATCCAGCTTGATGCTATGAGTTAAGCAAGTAAAAATATGCTGTTCTCACATGTGTAGTCATACACAGAGCTGTTCTGGGAAATAAGTGTGTAGAGATGCAGTGAACTCTCCTTGCCACTCCAATACATACTCAACTTCTGGTATTTTTGACACAGAAGCTCCAAAAAAAGGTGAAAAATAATCTGAAAAATGTCTTTAATCCCCACAAAAAATGTTCAAGGATTTGGAAAAGCTCACTTACTAGCTTAGCTAATTAAGTTGCAAGCCTAAGATAGGAAAAATTTGGATTTAATTCCTAAATCTGCCTGAGTAATCCAGGGTAAAAATTCTGCCTTGTTCTAATAATATATCTGATCCTTATGTGTTTGATATGCTAATTATTGCTATATTTTATATTTGTTTAGTATAGCAACCTGTCCTTGCATTTTTCCATGGAATTTTTTCTCAACACTATTTAATAATCCTTTTATTTCAGCATTATGTGTTTTCTCTCTGAAGCTGTGTCCTCATTTTTATCACATTCCTTACTGTATTCCTCAAGCTAAAAAAAAAACCCACAAATTTTTTTGTGAAACTTGCAAGTGCTGGGCTTTGGTTTCTCTTAAGAATGGACCCAAGGTTGGAATTAAAACCAAAAAAAACCCCAAAGTCTATGACAGAATAAGTATATATGAAACTGAATTTCATGAGAAGTCAGTGGATTTGAGATATGTCAGTAAAACACATTGTTCTGATATCTTTTTAAGGTAGAATTCCTCAATCATGCTCACTCAAGTCAGCATTTCTCATTGTTTATGAATGAATATATCTAGTAAAAATGTCCCAGGAACAGCTATTAAGTTCATTTTATAAAATACTCTGTGTACTTTGAGATTATGTATGTGCTATTCCTTTCCAATTACATTGTATAATTGCATTCAAAAGCAAGGTGTCTGCTAACTTTAAATAGGTTTATTCATAGCTTTGAAAGTTGTGTTGTTTTGTTTTTTACTAGCTAATGTTAAAATCAATAATCAAGGTATATTAAGAGGATTTATAGATCACCAAACCAAATAGAGGGAACATTTATTTTGACATTCTTTCAGAAATGGCAATGCAATTATCTTGTTTGTACTGCCACATGAATAAAGATTCAAACTTGATGACAAAAAAAGTCTTATGCAGGGAATCTGTTGCAGGGGACCTACCATATTTGTCCTGCCTAATTTCTCTCACTGCTAACAAAGGTGTGGCTCACATCTGAAATGCATATGTTCAGAATTAACTTCAGCTTGGGGATGGCTTATACATTTCTCCACCAGATTAAAGAGACAGTAATCTAAATTCTACTACTCTAAGCAGACAGATTAAGTGCACCAATTTCCAGTACTTAATTTGAGCCCTCTCCAGGTCATCATGTCTTTAACAGGGGAAATCACAATCAAGCACAGCCTTCCAGATGCACTCCCAGGTAATACCCACCACACTGATTACAGAGCAAAATTATCTGCTATACGATGAAGGTTTGTATTAAACAACATTTGTTTGCATCTGTGGCTTCTGACACAGCTGGAAAGTAACATGGAAATTCATGGTGCAGCTCTCCCTTCCTGAGTTCAGAGGGGTCCTTCCTTTCAACATAAGGAAAATTAAATGGCACTACATGTATGATTTTACACTGGCTATTTTAAAGCACATACTGCACACTTTTTATTTAGCTGACTGATCTGGACCACTCCAGGCCATAGACCACTTCTCCTTAGTGTTACTTGTCTCCACTTTCTTTTTGAGATGAAGATTTTGTCAGTGATCTTATGTTATCTCCTAAGTCCCTGATCAAAGTATGATATATGGCAGACCAGACCAAATTTCCCATGGTATTCTCTAAGAAACATAATAATTTGATAGTATTTCTCAACTTAAAATTGCCTTTTATGTAAATTGACTTGTATAATAACTAGCACACAAATAAAAACTGACAACCTTATTATGCTGTTGGAGAAAAACCTCAAACAAGAAAACAAAACTTTTATTAAAGTAATGATTGAAATCTGGCCATTTCTACATTCAGATTTTCTGAATATAACTGACATGCAGGATGTTTCTGCAAGGTATGAGGAGCAATCCTGTAACACAAACAAGAGTTGCTGTTCAAAAAAAAAAAAATGTGCACTGTTTTATGAGACCAGTTTTTCAGATATCTTAGGGGATGATGGAGGAATGTGGAAGCTTCCTAATCAATAAATTTTATTTCCTTTCTTGATATTGGGGCAAACCCAGTTTTCTTTATTTGGATCTGATTAAATTCCTGGTGATTCCTGGTAATGGCAGAACAATGTGCAGACCTGAGGGTGGTGCTTCCCCCTCTCTCCCAGCCAGGGGATCAGCCTGTGGCCATTCCCTTTCCTTCTCCCTGTTTCAGCTGGCTGAGCACCTCCTGGCAGAGCTGAGCCCAGCAGCTCTGCTGAAGCCTCAGTTTCCTGCTTCCCAAAGGCACTCAGGAAGATTAAACTGGAGTGACTAAGCATGCACCTTATTTTTCCAAGCAGGTCTCCACAGAAAAGGATAAACCATCATTTCTGGTTAAACAGATAGTGTGTTCCTTAGTTTTAAACAGCAAGAACAAAAAACAAAACAAAATAAAACAAAACCACACAAAAACAAACAAACAAACCAAACAAACAAAACCTCAACAAAGTCACCAAAACAATAAACAAACAAACAAACAACAACCAAAAAATCCCTGAACCATCCCCCCAAAAAACCCCAACAACAGCAACAACACCTCAATCCAAAAAAAATCAACCAAAAACCCCAAACCCTCCATGAAAACAAAATGATGAAAAGATGTTTAAACCCAAAATGCTGGATGTGGAAGAAGAATCTATATAACTGGGAAAAATAATGTCTAAGTGGTCCAGTTTGAGGGTTTTGCTCTTTTAGTTTAGTTACTTATTTGTTGTTTTTTTTTTTTTTTTTTATCTTTCTACAGTTTGATTTATCCATTAAATTTTTTTTGCTAACATTTTCCTATGTCCTTGGATGATACAAGTAACCAAAAAAAAAAAACAAAAAAAACAAAACAAAACAAAAAAAACCCCAGAAATCAGCAGGATTTTAAGTCTTTCTTCCCTCTGAGAATGCATATATTGGGGTACACTGTGAATAAACTGCAGCATCCCAGCATACCCCAGATCATTGACTGCCATTCATTACACTCAATTTATAGCATTGATGCTGCAAAGCAAGGGGTGTCCTGTTCAGAGTTCTTTTCAGCTGGCTAAGCATTAATGGATGATGATTAACAAAAACCCTTTATGCCTTGCCAGTTCAGACTAAAAGCAAATTGATAATTTGGCCATGGCATGTGCTTGTTGTCCACATATCTGAAAAAACAAGAAGAATTAGTAGTGTTGCTATATAAATGCATGTTGCATTAATTAGTAGACCAACCTAGGCACCCCTTTTTGGCTTTTTTGTTTCAGTTTAAATTTCAGTCCCAAATCTGCTTCACAACCATTTGGTCAAGCTGAATACATTGGAGGTCTGTTTGTTATGAAATTGTGTGTGAATAACCAAATACCAACTGATAAGCACTGTACTCAATCACCAGATAGTTGAGATTTGGGTGGAGGATGGGGCAAGAAAGAGTTAGAAATTAACAAAAAAGGCCATAATAGATCAATATACCAAATTGGCTATAGCATTTCTCATTAACTGAGTTTAGAACCCAATTGGTGCATTCCTCTCATCACAATAGAAACAGAGCATTTGAAGTCATCTACCAGAAAGATCTTACATCAGATTACACATACCTATCAGCAAAGTTCATAGTGAAATTTCTGCCAGCATTAGCACAATTTTTTGATGGTAAAAGGCTGCATCCTTTGTAGTTGCTATGGAACTCCCAAGATACACATGTAACAAGTTTCTGTACATGGTGAAAAAAGATTAATGAGTGTAAATATAGAAAAAGTATTTGCTTATGTCGTGCTACACAGTTACCCAATATTTTGTAAATAACTACTCTTTCACTGAAGAGGAATCCAGATTTACCACAAGCTGAAGATTTAACATTTGGGAGTCTCTTATGAAAAAATTGACCTATGATAAGGCTGTGTCAGCATAAAACTACAGTGAAATGATTGTAGAATGACTCTTAATTAACATGCTCCTTAGTCCAGGGATTGTGTTTTTTGTTTGCAAAGCACGAATTTTGAATTCTGAGTAAACTCTCAGATATATAGGTTATAAAAATAAAAAATAATGTTTATTTTTACTCTTAGGTTTTTCACTGTATTTCAGTGAGCATGTAATGGAATAAAATGTCTCTAAATATTTTAAAGGAGGAGAATATCTAATAATTCTTATCCTGTAGAAAATTCTGCAGGCTTGGCCATTTCAGCAGTCAAGAACTGGTAAGTTTGTTTGTTTTACTTCTCTGAATTTCCTTGGATGTTTTTGGGGTAATATGAGCACTGCAGTCCTTAGGAAGGATGCAGCCACCTGGGAGTTACAAGGAAAAGGCATCTCTGCAATGGCAAGAGCTGGCTCAGAGCTCCACTGTCCAAACTTCTGTTCCACCACCACACAGCAGAAGAGACATTTGATATTTCATGTCTCACAGGAGAAAGAAGATGATTTCAAGCAATAGTAATGAAGTAATTCTGACAGCACAGTTAGTAGCTAACATCACAACAAAATGAATCCATTACATTATGACTTTGTATATTCACTATATACACATTCTGAACTCACTGGTTTATTTTTTTCTTGTATCATATTGCAAACTTTTGTATAATGAACTTCTTGATTATTGTTTATACCTTTCTAGTCTTTTCTCCCTCACTGCATTTTTAAAAATTATTATTAGGTTCCCTCGATGGTTTTTTTATTATTTTGTTTTGCTTTGTTTAGTTATTTTCCTGTGCAAATTAATCTCATTTCTTTTCTCTTAGCCCTATATTTATAATCTTTTTGGGACTACTGATCTCTAGACTTCAGAAAGATTAATCACCCTCTGGAGAGCTATATATACACCTCAGTTTTTCCAGATCTGGGTCTGTCTTTCCAGCTAATATTGAAGATGTTTGTACTCAAAATACAATGAGATGTGGTTAGTTGCAGACCCTACAGTATATGCCACTAGGCACATATCTTCAAAAATGTAGAAGGAAGACTCTTTATCACTGCCACATGTTTACAATTTGCCAGGCAGTTTCCAGCCCACATGAGTATGCTGCTATCCAAGCCAATCTGAATTAATTTAGCTGTAAGATTTCATGAAATGCACTGCCAAGTGCTTTACTGAACTCTAAATATGCCACATCCTCAGTTTTCCCTTCACACATTTATATTAGAATGGCTGGTGAGGGAAATTTTCAGAGACATGCATATTTAAGCATGGAACCCATTAACTTTCACTTACAGTTTCACTTTGATTTACAAAGGCATTTAGGGACCCAGTTTCCATTGGTATCCTGTTGTGACTTGGAGAAAAACATGCTTGTATCAAAAAAAGATACTACATCTGCAAAGCAAGTTATTCTTCCTAGCCTTTCCCTATTCAGTTACTTTCCAGCTATGCTAGAAGAAGAAAATGGACTGTCCACTGGATCCTGGAATAATTTCAACCCATAGTAATATTTCATATCCTCATAGGAAGAAAGGCAAAAAAATCCTGATTTTTTTTTTTTTCATCTGCTGTGCAAATAATCACTAGGGTCCATGTTTCGAAAAAAAAAATCATCAAAGGTGCTTTTGTCTCTCAACAGTAGTACTAGAAAAGATTGTCATAACTTCAGTGGTCCCTGCAGGGAAGATGAAGCAAACTGCACACTAATTCCATAGGACTGTACTTCACAGGTAATTTTGAACAGCATGGGTTAAAAGAGGGTAAAAATAATTAAATAATCCCCTGATGACTGAGTGCCTGTAAGGTCAGAATTCTGACAGGGCACAACTACTTGGCTGAGAACCACTGCTGTTCTTGGGAGAGGAGATTAAAAAGAAGATAGTTTAGCAAGAGCAACTTTTCAACTACTCTGGCTCTTAAAAGTACTATAACTACCTCCATGCAGTGGTTCGTTATCAGCATGCAATTAAAGTAATGGACGCCACTTACAGTTTCACCAAGTTCCCTTTGAACCACTCTGGCAGCATGAATAAATTGTGTTTGAAATGAAGGTACAAGTAATCACTTCCTTTCTCTTTAACTTCCCAAAGCAGCAGAAAGAGGTTTTGACACAAATACTAACCAACACCCAGTTTCCCAGTGTCTTGGTGAGAAGATACTGTGGAGTTAATAATGGTGCTTAAAGATACAGATGCAGATGTATGGTTCCTATTGAACACCACATTGAACATGAGCCATCAATGTGCCCTCGATGCAAAGGGGGCAGATTTTATCCCAAGCTCCATAAGACAAAATTCCCTCCCCTCTACTCAGCTCTGGTGAGGCCACACCTGAAATTCTGTGTCCAGTTCTGGGCTCCCCACTGCAAGAGAGATGTGGGCAGTTCAGAGAGAGTCCAACAAAGGGCCACAAAGAAGTGACTGGAGCACCTGTCCTATGAGGAAAGTCTGAGACACCTGGGACTGTTCAGCCTGAGGAGAAGGTGGCTTAAGGAACCTTATCAATATACACAGGTACCTGAAGGAAAGATGCTGGGAATATTGAGCCAGGATCTTCTCAGTGGTGCCCAGTGACAGCAAGACAAGAGGAAATACACAGAAACTAAACAGAGGAGATTCCCTTTGAATATCATGAAACTTTTTGGTTTTTTTATTGTGACTTTGTGAACACTGACATAGGTTGTCCAGGGAGGTTGTGGAGTCCTCATCTTTGGAGATATTCAAACCCCATCTGGACATGATCTTGGGCAACGGGCTCCAGCTGACCCTATTTGAGCAGAGGTGGCTTCCCACCTCCAACATTCTGTGAGTCTGTGACTCTGTGACTACTAGAAAGTATCCATACACTAAAGCAAAATCGTTGGCAGGATTGTGTCTGTGTTGATAAGATTTTCAAGCAAGAAGGCCATCAAGGTTTTCAGTCTTTAGCTTTGCCAGGTGGAAAGGTTGTCCTCTCCCTGCTCTGCTGGGATTGAGGTCTCAGATAAGAAGGAAGAGAGATATTTAGACTTGTCTTCTGACTGACTACATTTAATGTTTAATTTCATATCTCACTGATCTGACCTGAACAACTCTACAAGTGAAATTCTCTTCCTCCACCTTCTCTTAAAAAAAAAAACAAAACCAAAAAAACTCAAACCACAAATATTTACTTTCAAGACTCATCAAAATGGAGACAAATGTTGAAATCTCAATTTATGCTTGTGAAATGCTTGTTCCTCAGACATTTATATTCATGACCTATTATTAGTGGCTGTGTGCTCCCCATTTTCATGAAGTTCCATATCTGTTTGATATGGTAATTGCTCCTGGATTTTATATGTGTTTAGTACAGCAATATTTTATTGCATTTTTCCACGGTTTCATTCCTCAACATTCTTTAATAATCCTTGTATTTCAGCTCTGTAGCTGTGCCACATTGTGATCACATTCTTTACTGTATCCCACAAAATAAAAAGAGCTCCACTTTTATTTTGTGAAATTTTCAAATGCTGGGTTTTAGCTTTGCACAGGAATGGACCCAAGGTTGGGATTAAAACCAACCAAATTCCAGAAGTAATTGACAGAGCTAGTATATGTGAAATTGAATTTCACAAGAAATCAGTGGACTCAAGATATGTCAGTAAACACTTTGTTCTGATATATTTTTAAGACAGAATTCCTCAAATGTATTCATTCAAGTCACCATTATAGAGAAAAACACATCTTAGAGGACACACTGGGTCAGTAGTTTACCTGTGTGCTTCAGCAGTGCAAACAAGGCACAGGAAGACACTATTTCCTGCAACAATAATGCAGATGACCACCTCTGAGAGAAACAGAAGAAACAAACAAACAAATAGATAGAGTAATGATAACACAGACAAAACACTGCTTGACAATGAGTTTCTTACTGATCCCCAAAGTATTATACTACATTGCACTGGGCAAGGAGTGTGGCTCATTAGTCCTTTCCAAACCAGTTAAGCTTTCAGCAATAGGAGTTTTCCCTTGGGAGAGACTTCCAGGCAGGTTACTGGGGTTTTGCCTTGCTGTGCAGTATGAAAAGGGCCTACTCACTGAGGTTGTTCTGGTTATCTTCACCAAACAAGTTTCCTGTTTTTGCAGCTCTCTGGGCACTGGTGATGTCCTTGGTGTCTGTGCCTCTCCTCCCATGCTACACTGGGGTTTTGTGGCTCTGGACTTTTCAGGGTCAACTAATTGCTAGGATTAGAAAGAATTTTCTGTCTGTAACATGTTTGAGGGGACAGGTGCAGAAACTGTGTATTTGTGGAACCTCCTGGACATCCACTTCATGCCTGTGATGGGCAATGACAGCACTCATGGCACACCACATAGACCTGAACTCAGTGCTGATGGTCTGATCTAAATTACTCATGAATCCTTGACCTTTTTCCCAACTAGTGGTCACTGTTATTTACATATTTCATGGTCTTCAAGAAAATTGTTTTGAAGTTCTCCTAGTTGTATATATGTTTTCCTCACTAATATGGAGTCTCATATGTAATCCTTTGTACATTTCTTCCTTGTGATCATCCACCCAGGAAAGTGTTACCACAACTGAAAATTTATATATTTTTTATAATTCAGGTCTTTACTTCTTTTATTTCTCTCTATATATCTATTACTCTTGCTGCAATAATAAACACCACCATCTGTGTCTGACCATCTTTTGGCACCATTGGATTCTAGTAGCTGTGTACAGATTGAAAGTTTTAGAGTAGCTAAAAGACATTGGCAAGAATCATACATACATAAAAACAAGAATAGCAGTCTTTAAAAAACAATTGTTTGCAAAGGGGCATATGCACAGATAAAATAAATATCAACAGCTAAAATGTTCCTGCTTCTCTGATTCGATATTTTCCCCCTCAAAACTGCTACCATTTTTCTATTCCTTGCACTAGATTTTAATACTTTGTTCTTTTTTTATTTATTGATATTAAAAAGTTCTTTGATTTTTCTTGATAACACCCAAGGTGATTGGATATAAATCCATAGCAGTTGGAGAGCCTGGTGCTGTGCCTAGGCCTGTAGGGCAGCCCAGCTTTTCTCCGAGTCATACAGGGAAGTATCCTGTGCTAGCTGACCTACAGCATATGACAGAACCACCTTCTGCCTTTCTTTCCCCACTGGAGACAGTAATTTAGACTGTCTCTCCTCACTCTCTTCAATAGACCCAGTAAAATCTTAACTATGGCCAAGAATTCGCTTTTACTTTTAGTTGAAACTAAATTTATTAGATGGGAAATTAGAGACAAGTAGCATGAGCACAATTCCTTAGGAAAATATGTAAAATGTTCAGAAAAAATATCAGGTAAAATTCCAGGGGAAGGGAATATGCATTGTTTTGAATGTGCTAAAAAAAAAAATCTTCATTTTTTCTTGGGTTTGCTATTCAATTCTCTGGTCTGGAGAAGGAAACTGAACTTTGTCTGAGCCAGGAAACATGTTGGTAGAGAGGATGAAAGAAGTAATAAGTAATGATCCCTATGTGAATATCTTCCAAGTATGACCATCCTAAATGCTTTTGAAAAGTGCATTTTTCCATGCCTACTGACTTTGCCTTCAAACAGGAATCAAACCTTTTTTGGCAGGGTGCTGGCCCTGCCTCCTGCCCACAGAGCACCTGAGCACAGAGTATCTCCAGTCCTGCTCTGGCAGCGCTGCAGCTCTCAGAGCATCCCCCATGCAGACCTTTTGGGCAAAACTTGACTTACTGTGTGGGATAGATGTTAGCAAGTGCACTGGGATGTTGTAAAGCCTGGCCCTGATATTGAAAGCAGAAGCTTGTTTCTTACATTTACGAAATGGGCAGCCAGGCAGAGTGTAGGAGGCAAAGCAGCTGGTTTGGGTGATAAGGGAAGAAAAGCCAGAACCAAAGAGATGGAGAGCAAGTTGGCAGAAGGAGAATAATGAGCCTATTTATTAAATTGATACCATGTAAGATCATGTAATCATAGATTCAAGATGACTAAAGGAGACAGAATCAAGATTAAATAATACAGTAATCAAAGCATTTTTATGAATTGGAAAGCCACCAAGTCAGCTGTAAAGTCCCAAGCATACTAATATTAACAGTGGGAAGCAGATCAATTGCCAGTTCAGGAAGCAGCACTTTCCCACTTGTGAAAATGCCAAGAAACACATGTCCATGGCATCATGCTGAGCAGTGTCCTTTACAGTCACACAGATTTATACATTTGACTGCTATTTCATAGTGCAGTTCCTGTGCTTTTAATGCAATTCTTTCCTGCTCCACTCAATCACCTACCTTTTTTCCTTAGGCCACTGATATATAAGGGCTCTGATGTGCAAATAAAGCTCACCTCTGTAGAGTGGTGTGAATTGAGGAGCCTCTGCTTCCCTTCCCTCTAGCAGAGATTTTCCCCTTTGATTTTTTCTCACTCCTTGACATAACATATTTTCAGAGACACACAAACCTCCTGAGAGGGGTTTGAATGAATTAACTTCTATTGCTACTATATTAGAAAAAATTCTGCAGCTTAGAAGAAGTAGTTTTTTCTATTACATCTTTTTAAAATGAAATTCAAATATTTTCCCCACCTTTTTTTTCATGAATGCATCTGGTAAAAAGGTACAGACATCTTTTCCCTGCCTTAGGCTGATTGCCAGCAAAAGCTTGTTGAAATACCTCCTTTTCCAAGTTGCTGAGTCCAGTCTGGGAGAAAACACAGGGCTTTCCCATACCACCCATGCCTTCAGAACAGACACTTGGTTGCTGCCTGTGGGGCCTCAGGACCCTCAGTATTTTCCCAGATGTAAGATCTAAGTATGCAGCTCTCAGTTGGATCATCTATTTTGTCAGCTGTGCAGGGAGGTTCTCCCCACTGCTCAGACTCTTTGAGAAGGCATCTGGATGGCCATCAGGTTCTATTTGTCTGCTTCCATTCCCCAGTCTGTTGTTTAAAGACACAGTCTAGCTTCCAGAACAAACTGAGAAGTGAGGTTATGGGATTAATTGAGATTGTCAGTCTGTGTTGTAAATATAGATGTGTGGTTATGCTTTTGTATATGTACACATCCTAAAATATTCCTGAAGTTTCCAATTTCCAGAAAGTGGACATTATATTCAATTCATAAACATGTGAATTAAAAATTAAAGAAACAGTCAAGCAAAAGGAAATCTGGAAGAAAAGACATCCCTTCAGCAGGTCCAAAGGCAATAAGCAAAGGCTCCAGTTTATGCGTATACAATGTTTTCCTCTTCAATCACAAAAATTCTTATTTCTTAAGAACAAGTATAAACAAGCTGTATACCAGATAAATTTATTTTTATTTATTTTAGTTTTAAATTAAACAAAAACCCCAAACTGTTAACTTATTTTTATCTGTTTTAGTTTTAAATAAAAAAACCCACCAAACTGTAAATTACTAATATGGAATTCAGCCCCAAGTTGTTCTATTAATATGGTTATATTAATGTCTCAAAAGTTCTTATAGCCTACCTTAATACCTGTCATAGACTTGAAACTTGAACTAAGAATTTGTTAATATTTTTCAAAATGTGATAAATTAAGTATGGATCTCTTTTTTTCATTATTATTCTACAGACACTGTAAATTAAAAATATAACCTTTTTAGTTTCTTTAAAAAAAAATTACACCAAGAAATTACAGTAATTGTATAAGTTTTTCGTAGAGTTTTCAAAACCCTTGTTAAGAATTTACAGTCTATTTTATATCTACAGAGGCATATAACTTGTTTAATATCTGGGATATTTCACAACTGGAAAAAAAAACACCAAAGAATATCAACAATCATTGAGTGAAATTTTACTTTTGAGAGGACGTTTTCGGAGCAATAAAAATCGGGTAAGCAGTCCCACCCAGCTTTGGACAAAATGTAATTACTGAAGAGCTATATCTGAGTTCTTGATACAAACACACTTTTCCTCAATCCCTGTCCTGGCAGAGATTTAGCACTTCATAGGACCCAGGAGTGTGTGTGGGAGACCTGCTGTTAGCACTCAACATCGGGCTGGGAGATGTAATTTGTTAGCAATAAGTGATGCAATTAAGTATTTCTTGGAGTGATCTTCATACATAATTATGGCTCCATTTTGAGACATGCATCACTAATAACACTGTACCTGCTCTGTAATTAGGTGACTACCTTGTATTTCTGATGTACTCACGAGCTGTACAGCAAGAAGAAACTACTCTGCAGCACTGTAAAAAGCCATCTCTCACTGAGACAAAATAGACAATATCTAGTCAATACAAAATGTGTTTTAAATACAGTTTCCAGAGTTAACAATGATCAGAACAAATTTTTTTCCCCAACAGTATAATTACATTTCAATCTTGAACATCTTGTTGATTTTCAACAAATATTTTAATTGCAGCACACAAACTTTGATAGTTTTTAAGTGCACAAAGTGGTTCTTATCTGTTATATAAATCACAGTGGACCCTAAAAAGAGACCTCAGGAGCCTGCCATGGCAGCAGCTACTTACACAGAGCACCAGACACCCTGCACCTCTCATAGTGGTGCGTGACCAGGTGGGACCTACTACATGAGGAGACCAGTAGGATCTATTTACCTCTGATTTATTCACAGCTGCACAAGGAATCTGTTAACTTTCAATAAAAGTCAACTAACAGTTAGCTTGAGAAGGACAAAGATGTTGGAAGATGTATTTTTATGTAGAAAGCACCTCGGTTTCATGAAAGGCTCTCTGTTTTTTTCTGAGAAGAGTGAGACCATTTTTCTGGAAAAAGTTGATTGACAAGAATGTATTTCCCAAACAGATAAAGGTTTTTAATTTGTTCCAACATTGCACCAGTTCAATTCCCAATGCCAAAACTGTTGCATTTCTTCCCCACCTCCACCAAGGCCCTGGCAGAGCACCATTCTCCAGCCTCTTGCCGCACCCTGAGGAGCTGCATTGGTTGGCACTGTACGGCTTCCACCAGTGACCACTCAGAATGAATTTACCTCATGGAGACACAATTGTCAACAGAGTGACTGGGAAAAATGTCCCTTGAGAAGTGTCTGGAGGAAGGTAAATTCTCCTTGGCATTAATCCTGTTAAGATGAACGTTTTTGAGCTGGGGAGATCTCCTGCAGGCAGGCAATGTGTGGTTTGGCAGCAGGAACACACCTTTCATCCTGTGGTACCTCTTCTCACCCACACTCCACACATCCCAGTGGTGGTCACTCCGACCTGAGGCTGCCTGGAGAGAAAAGTGTCTCTCTTTATTTGTTTTGCCTGCCTGAATTGTGTACCTCAGCCCCGAGTGCCATACTGCAGGTGCCATAAACATTAATAAGAGCAGTGAATATGAAGACAGACTGCTGCTCTGTTAGTAATTATAGGTTTTTCAAATAACATAATTTCCTAGTTAACAGTAGAAAAGTGACTGAGAATTGCTATAAATGTAAACATATGGATGTGGGTGCCTCTTTCCTGATATCAGCATTTTCCTGAAAGCAATTTAAATGAGAGAAGTGCAAAAGGAATTTATTTTTAGAGTGTGCTTTCCATAAGTGTTTATGGAGCTGAGTGAAGTAATGTAAAAGAAGTTTTCAGAATAAAAAGTACAGTCACCTTGAAATGCACACTAATACGAATTTTAAATAGAACTCACAGCTCCATATTAACACAAAAACTATACAAAATACTGAGCTGAATGACAGAGCATTATTTGAACCTTTCCAATTTATTCCTAATGACCTGAACACTGGCATTTTTTTGGGTGCTTTGATTAGACTTTCACAGAACTTCAAATGTCACAGCAGATGCAATGACATCCCGGTGCTTGTTTGAGGTGAAAAACACTGATAAAGGGTTTTGCTGTGACCATGTAAGATTTTACTTTCTCCTAAGCTGTCTGCCTTTCTGCCTGCTCTGACTTCAAAGCCTGTGTTGCTGATCCAGATGTATTTGCACAAATACACTTCAGTCAATGTAACAATTTAGTAAGTGGGTAGAACTGAGGAAGTAGCTCACAAGCCTCACCACTGGCTGGGTTGTGATACTTCTTCATCAGGGGCTTCTCATGCTTGGGTGTGTGAAAAAAGAAGGGCAGTCAGGTCTTAAATCCAGAGCTCAGAGATCCTATCTGAGGTGCTTTCTGAATCAAGGTAATATTTTTGCCTTTTTTTGGTAATTTCTTTTTTCCATCAGTGATCAGTGTCAGGTTTAAGTCCTACTGTAAAACTTTTTTTTAATAAAACCAGGGAAGTAAAAAAAGAAAATGGTGACTGTTTTACTAAGAACAGTTATGAGTAATAGGAATATACAGCGCCTAATTGCAGTTTTGCTATTCACAGAATAGAGAAACAAAGTCCACCCACTTGCTGAGGATGAATGGGCTGATGCTGTAATAGAGACAACTGCATGTGGCAAATCAAAATTTAAATTTCTATATGCAGAGATTGCATCAGCAAAGGTGGAAGGGAAACTGCTGTTGTGCAGATTAGAAACCTTTTCAGAAGCCCACTGGATTCCTGTGACCTGACTTCCCACCAGGGTTTAGGACCTTCAAAGAGAAACCCAAACTGAGGAAGCCTTAGTGGTTTCCAAACATCACCTTTGAGTGATCTTCCAGTGCAAGCAAAACCCATATGGGATGCCATCAGTCAGGCCAATGCTGAGCCTCTGTCTTCTGTAAAGCCCAGAAAAATAAAGGCTGCTCCTGAAGGTAGTATTTGACCCCAGGCATCCGAGCAGCTTGTTTGACTTCACTGAAATGGCTTATATGTGTGAACTCTGTCTTCAATCGAAGTTAGAAAAGTACTTCACAATCAATAAAGTATAACTGCTTCCTTTTTTCGAGAAAATAGTGTTCATCGACATCCACAAGCAACACATATGCCCATCTATTAACCCAAGGGAACATTGCACTGCTCCTGTAACTACTGAGAGGATATTTGTTTGGTTTCATTTTTCTGATAAAATTGTACTTTTTGATTCTTTCATATAGTTTCACAGTTCACTAGTGAACTGGATATTGTCTTGGAATGAAAAGAAATCCAGGTCTATTATTCTATACTCAGTTTGTCTGGTGTATCCTGGTCATCACCTGTTTCTCTCCTAATGTCTTTTTTCCTGGGGATCTGTATTCTCTGCATATATTCACAGCAAGTTTTCCTGGGATGTTCACCAGTGAGTAACTTTATTTACAGCGAAAACAGCCAGACAGAGAGACTCATGTTGAGATCAGGCGTAGGCAAGATTCCTTGGCAGGAGCTTGGCATGGCTGCATCATGCAGAAGCATGAGCTTCAGCAGAATTTGCTTGTATTTAAGGCACAAATACCTTTTTCAGTGAAAAATTAATTCCTGCTTTCCAGTGTACTTTAATAAACTGCAAAACTAAGTGAAGCCAATTCAAGATTATTATAAAGATAAAATTAAAACCAACGGGCATCCTGTCAAGATGGCAGTGAGACATCCGTTTGTAGTGCAAAGGGCCACAAGAATCATTGCCATTTATTCTGCACAGCTCCCAAGCTCTCTATAGAAAGAATATTTTTAAAAATTCTTGTTGAAAGAATGACTAGAAGAAATTATGAGTGCTTGAACAATGCATGCTTTAATGGGACAAGACCATGATGTACTCACCAAGAACATTCAGTTACAGTGAGATTCCTCTGTGCCAAATTGTAGCAGTCAAGGAAAGGTTTTGAATTTTCTTTATTTTTGTGTCTGACACCACCCTGGATGGCCGCAGGGGAAAATGGTTTTTTTGTAACAGGTGAAAGCCAGAATGGAAATCCTGGTTGTGATTTCAGCCTTGTCTTGGAGAAAAAAGTGCACTGTCCACTGCCCCTCAGAAAAAAACTGGTGGGCTCCAGCTCAAGGACAAGCACTGCTGGCAAACATGCCCACTTTTAAATTAGTCAATCCAATTTATATTAAAAAAAAACAAAAAACCCACTAGTTTCTATAGTTTCTTCTAGTTTCTTGTGTCTTATAGGTTCTAATGTATCAATTCAGTTGAAGAGCAGGGTTAGAGATGTACACTTGCCTTGGAGACGTTCAGGGCTTCTGTGCCACCTCTTCTGAGGAACCCATCTGAGTCTGGCATAAACATGCAGGGAAGCCAACCTTCCCTTTGGCTTGTCAACAGCAACAGTTGATGGTGTATAGCAGCTGATTGGAGAGGTTTAATGTATTTATCATCAAAATGGACTTTGAACCAATTTTTAATTTTTCTCATGTTTCTTCTCAGAGTTTCACTCAGTAGCTGGATATCACATGCTATGTTTTCTCAAATAGCTTATTATCATTCTTAACACTTAGCCTAGTACTACATGGACTCATATGTCTATAGGGAAAAATTAAGTCCACTGATTTACTTGAATTTCAAGGGAAGAGGAACAAACTAACACTTGTGCTTTCATTTAGTGTCTTGGGTAAGGCTGCAATGACAACACATCAGTTTACCATTTCCTTACAAGCTGGAGGCTACTGAAATTTTAAAGAAATGTTGCTTTACTCTATTTTGAACCTTTTTTAAAAAGCCATAGGAATTCCTTATGCTGTGGGATTTCTGTCACACAAAGTGGTTTGAATCTCAAGAAACTCAGGAAATAAATTTTCTGCTCCTAAAAGAGCTGTGTGATCCAGAAGAGTAGGGGTAATTATTTATTTGCAAAACAGATGATATCCCAAAATCTCTGGTGAATATCTCTCTGCTGCTGTATGGAACCCAAGCTGTCTTTTCATCCTCCCTGACATGCAGAGATGGAGTGCTGTGGCAGCTCAGTTTCAAACCCCGTTGCAGAGGTGTGGAGCATGTCCAGCAGAGCCAGAAATAGCAGCTAAAACTGGGCTGCAGCTGCTTTCTCTTTAAAACCCAGCCACTAACAATATAATACACCAAAATCAGAATGCCAAGAAGGATGAGGTCTGAATTGATATTTTTCTCTGCTTTTTGTTGGGACTGAAAAACAGTGTGAAGAGGACAATGAGACTGCTCACTTGGAAGAGATGAGGAAGTCTACTGCTGTCTCCTCATGATGGGGACACACCAGTTCTGTGGGCCTGCATTCAAAACACATCCAAGAGTTTTTGGATACAAAGGTAAGAATCCCACCTTGGAAATAACTTGGAAGAACATAAACTAAGGACTCTTCGTGTCTAATACTCATACAGAAGGCAAATTATCAAGCCATTTTCTGCTTCGTTCTCCTCAAGAAATTTTTATGAGACAGCACTCCTAGAGAGATGGGAAATATCCCATCTCATAATTGTACATTTCCTATGGCCATTCTGAATGGCTGCAGCTGTGAGTTTGTTTCTCCTTCAGACTGAAGAAGGACAATAAATGTACATATATTCTGTAGGAGTTATCACCATTAGATAGCTATAGATGATAATAAAAAAGACATCCTGGAGAAAAAAAAAAAAAAACAAACCACAAAATCCCCAACCCTTCTTTAGTTCTTTCAAAAAAGCATCAAGGGTTATTAAATATATGGTAGGGAGAGCAGCATGGATTTCGGGGTGCTGAAGACCTGAGACAAGCTAAGATTTGAAGAAATAAAGGATTTCAATAACCTTCCTATCACCAGTTTTTCAAAGTACCTAACTTCAGGTATCTTCTTACCAGCTATGTGGGGTGTTCAGACCACACAGAGGTTTTTGGTAGACAATATAAAAGAATTGTAAATTATAGATCTATATGTATGGAATATATGTATATAGATATGTAGATATGTATTAGATATGTATGTATGCAAACTACACACCTAATGATATTACATATCTAACTTTAGGTGCAGTCTGTGGAATAGGTACTTAAAAATAAGGTACCGGGATACTTTGGGTTTACACTCCATCCAAAGCACATTTCTATTTAACCACCAGTTATAATAACCAAAGATAAGTGAAGCATAAAGATGTTTATGGAAACAAGCAGTCCCTTAGGTTTTATGGAGCATTCTATGTTGATTTTTTTTTTCTCACCAAGAAAAATCTAATAAAAATCAACAACAGTGGAATAATTTCTTTCTCTTCTCTTCCTCTTAATCAGCAGGAAAAAAAAATCTGGGAGTAGAATGGGGGGAGTTTTTCTCCTGACAAAACATTTTTCAGCTGTCAGACACAATGAGAAGTGTCATTTATATACAGGTTATAATGTATAGACAGAACAAATGAACATTTCAAAGTTGAAAAATTTAGGATGGAAGTAATGGCTTTGCAAAAGTCTTCATTTCTTCAGTGTAGTTTATGCATTCATGTTTTAATATTAGGATCAAGATTATATCTTATTCTTTGAAAAATAAAGTCTCTGCTGTCTGTGAGCTTGATAACAGGAATTATTTGATAATGTATTTTATTTTTGTTTTTTCATGCAGGAAATCAGAGCAGATGACCACAATGGTCCTTCCAGGCTTGAAGTTTGAATAGGAATGAAGAAATCTGACATTATAATGGATTTTCTCTTTTTTACTTGAAAGGCAAAGAAATGCAAATTCAAACCTATGACAGTGCAACACTTAATGACTGAGCAACAAAATCTCTTCTACTATTAAAATTAGTTGGTTCCAGTTTTTGCACCTAATAATCTTCTCACATAATAATTTATTTCTTCCAAACAAAACAATAACTGCATTGAAACAAACCACTGAAAATTAATCAGGGAGAGTTTTTTATAAAATGGCATTGTGCCTCTCTATACAGCTTGAAAGTTTTTGGGTCTCAGGAGTGTTGAAATCTTGTCTCAGTTGCCAGGACTGCAGGTTAAGACCCCAGGCACACTTTGAGGTGGAATTCTGTGTCAGCGACAATGTCACCATAGGATAGAGGCCAGGGTGGCTTTTAGTGAAGACATAATTAAAGAAAATTGTTTCTCACTGCCTGTTGGAAATTATAGCCGTTTTTTCAGGATATTAACTTACTGCAGTCTTCTCTTGTTCAGTGCAAATAGTTCAACATCTGACATATGCTTCAACCTTCCCTAAGAACTTTACTGGGGACTAGATTTCCAGGAAAATCCATTATTTTCCTAGTAAATCTCTTTAGTCAGATATATAACCCCATGCAAAGCTACAGGCTTGGGACAGTGACTGGAAACCTGACTGGTGGGAGAGATCTTGGGGGTACCAGTTGACAGCAGCTGAACAGGAGCCAAAGTGTGTGCCCTGGTGGCCAAGAAGGTCAATGGCACCTGGCTTGGATCAGAAGTTGTTTGGTCAGCAGGACCAGGAAAGTGATTGTCCACCTGTATTTACCACTCGTAGTGACACTCAAATCCTAGTTTTGGTTTTGGGCCTCCACTACACGGAGACCACTGAGGTGCTGGAGCGAGTCCAGAGAAGGGCAATGGAGCTGGAGAAGGGTCTGGAGCACAAGTCTGAGGAGGAGCATCTGAGAGAGTTGGGGGTGTTTAACCTGGAGGAGGCTCAAAGGGGATCTCACCACTCTCTACAGCCTCCTGAAAGGAGACTGTAGCCAGGTGAGGGTTGGTCTCTTCTCCCAGGTAACAAGTGACAGGATGAGAAGAAATGGCCTCAGGTTGTACCAAGGGTGGTTCAGATTGGATAGGAAAGTTTCCTCACCAAAAGGAGGACCTAGGAAGTGGGTAAGTCACCATCCTTGGACGTAGATCTGTAGATGTGATGCTTAGGGACATGGTTTGATGGTGAACTTGGCAGTGCTGTGCTAATGCTTGGACTCAATTATATTATTGGTCTTTTCCAACCTTAATCATTCTATGATTCTGTATGAGCACAATTGATTCAAACATTAAAAGATTGGAAATAACTCTATGTTTATTGTTTCACACTTAAACCAGGGAGCACTGATCTTTTCAGAATGATTATTCAGTTCTTTAACTCATGCTACCTTGGAATCCATCTCTTACTTAAACCAGGAATGTGGGGGTTTTTTTAACTTGTTACATCATGCCACTTTCTCAGCTGTGTAAAACTCACACTGACTTCAGAGGTCAGGCACAATGATGTTAGAAGCACAGGATTTGACTCATGAAACCCCATCTGCAGCTACACGAGGAACTCTAAATAATGCAGCACATCAAACTAAAACCTCTGTCCCAGGAATTCAAAGATTTTCACAGTTCAAGGAAAACTTGAGGATGTTTTGTATATTTACAGCTCATGCTACTATAAGTGAATTGAAAAGTCAGCTATAAAGGTTTAATCCTCAATACAATAATGAGGGACAATCCTAGTAAAGGTTACAAAATATTCCCTTTTCCACCAGTGATGCCTTTTTCTGTCAAACTCATACTAGCTTCTCAGTATATTCTGCAAATGGAGATTTTCAGAATTACAATGGTAATGAGAAAAGGTGGAAAATAATTTAAAGATGTGAAGAACAAATTTTATAGTGTTTCTGTTGGTGAAGGGTGAAATTAGAGCAATAAATAGAACCAAAAATAATTCCATAAATGAAATGCAAGATGAACGTGTCGGCTACTGAGTCCATTAAAGCAAGGGGGGGGTACATTATATTAAATTACAAGTGCAGATGTATAGCCTGCATATCATTGACTGCATCATTACCAAATTAAATCTTTAAATTTCAACTTATTTTGGCCTCTTTTTCTAGAAGCCTCCTGAATTAACTAGTCACTTTTACAATGAGAAGTAAGGACAAAGATGAATACAAATAAGGTAATACCACATTGTGCTTTCAAAAAATGGGAAAGCAATGGCCAGAAACAATGAGGTGCAAAGGCTCAAGTTCTGATTTGTACATTTTCCTTAGCAGGATAATGTCTCTTAACCAATACTGCTTGAAGTCTGAGGCACATTTGCAAAAGCTCATGGTCTGTTGCACACTTTGCACCATCCTCCCAAGCTCTAGCAGAAACCATTGGAAACATGACAAAATTTGCACACTGGTTGTCATTTCTTCTAAAAAACACCATCACTGACAGACACATTGTTTGGCTGAAAATAATGAATATTTTTAAATGTTGCTCTTTGTTTTTCTTTATTAATTTTTTTTTTTTTTAGTTTATACTAATGGTAAAGAGATTTATGGATTATGATCAGCTTTTAATGAATCTGCCTGTAAAATTGGCATTGAAAGAATTTAAAAATAACCAAGACTGTAAACAGTGCTAAGAATATTGATTTAATAATGGATGAAGTGGTATTAATTGTAGTCAAAATATAATTGTCCTTTCTGTCTAGGGACAGCTCCAAAAGAAACCAGTAGACAAGCTGAAAGCAATATATGGCAAGAAGGAGAGTCTCCAAACCACAGGAAAATCCCTTCCCTATCTTTTCCTGTTAAAGTTGAGGAGCTCTCCCTCCTACCACCATCAAGTTGTGCAAAACCTCCCGTTACTTGATGGCAAAATACTCATTAGGATACCTTGCACAGCCAGATTTCTGCTGTCTGTTGGGGGACAGTGAATTAAAATGGCATCAATGTCATCAACTTTAATGCATAATCCATCCACAGGTCTGCCCAAGAAGTCATGCTTCCATTGATTTTAAAATGATAAGTGTCAGGTTTCCTAACCTAAAAAACAAATTTCATTATCTACAGCTATTAAATGACTGTTTCCTGTCAGTCTAGGGGTTGCAACTTCATGGACTAAAGCCTACTGGTCAGATAGGTCAGGGGTTTGTATTTGAGGGTTGTTGTAAGATGTAGAAAACCTTTTGCACCCTCTAGAAAGTAGAGGCAGAGGGACTGGATGTTCAGCATATCCTTTTGAGTTACATGCCCAGTGCAGGGGACAGGAATTGATGACCTTTGCTGTCCTTTTTGTTATGATATTCTTAGATGAAAGAGAAATTCTTTTCCCATGGGCACTTAGGAGGCAGTAGGAAGTATCACAAGAAATCATGTTATATTAATGGAGAGAAACTTGGTACCCAGTGTGCAAAACCAGGTAGAAGAATCAAAAGTAATCCACATGGCAGAGAAGCACTTATGGGAGGAGAGATATGAAAGGTGTAGAGGGACTGAGGATAGAAAAAAATATTAATTATACTTTTTTAAGAAATGTGACATCACTGTATCTTAAAATATTTAAGAATAATTATATGCACTTGCAACTGCTATAGTTACTGTCTCTTACTGCAAATTTACAAAGAGAAAAGCCCAGAGATTTTGTGGGTTTTAAGACATTATCCACAGTGTAGTAAGTTTGGAAATTTCTAACCACCCACAGTTTTACAAGATGTCAAAATGACCTTGTCATATTTGTTTACTTATTTTTTCATCCTCTTTTAAAATGTCACTTCACTAGAGAGAAGCTTATAGTTTTTATATTCAGTCTGCAATGTTTCTACAACAAAAAAAATCACAGTCTAAAGCATTTTAATTATACCCATCACACCAAACTCCACAGAATTTACATAACAAATTTCAGCAGTGACTTCATCACCTCCCTGGTGTTGTACAGCATGAGAAAAGCTCTGAAGTATTTTGTGGCTTATTAATGGTAATTCAGACAGGATAAAATTTACTTCCTTTACTTTGAAAATATTTGATTTCCAGCATATTTCTTTAACTGTAAATTTAGAATTATTTCTCATTACTTACTCAGCAATAAGAGTACAAATAAAAACTAAAAAAAAAAAATAAATTAAAATAGTAATAAAAAAATAAAACCAAAAAACCACACAAGCCCACAAAAAACCAAAAATCAAACAAAAAAACAACCAACCAATGAAAACCAAGCAAAAAACACAACCAAAACAAAAACCCCCCCAAAAAACCCACAGAAGACCCCACAGAAAACAAATCGGCCAAACAAACACAAGAAACCCAAACAAGACCCAAACAGCCCCTAAAGGCTCGATACACCTCATGAAGATTTTACCTACAGTTTTCATGGAGCATGAGTCTCAGAGATTGTGAGAAAAAGCCAACACGATAGACAGACTAATTTGGGGCTGATTGACCCTCCTGCTTGCTCAAATACCTACAGTTAATCTGATGTCACATTCACTGCTCACTGACTCCTGAAAGGGCCCCATGTCTTCATCTCTGGGAAGCACCAGAACCACTTCAAATTGCTGTCCTATGACTGAGAATATGCATTTTCCACCCTTTCTTCTTTGTGGTATCACAGGGATACCACAGGGATACATCAGCAATATTTTCCAGTTATGTACATGTTCTGAATGTTGACTCTGGACTTTAAAAAAAAAACTACCTTAAGAGAGAACAGCTTTTTCCTGAAACAAGATGGGAAGAGATGAGATCTCTCAGTGCTTTGAGACAGCTCACCTAACCTTCCAGTGTATCTGTAATTCAGAACACTGCAAGAGAAGTTGAATTTTGGCAAATAAATAATGCATGCTTTCAGGGAAAAGGAAAAATGTATGGAACAAGAAACAGCATGCTTATGAAAAAAAAATCAGCAAAATTTAAAAAAGATAAATTGTTTACTAAATATAGGGAGATATTGAATAGTGTCAGTTCAGAATCCTCAAAATAGTCTATTAGCAGCCCAGAAAATGGCATAGTCATTATTACATGTATATATTTATACATAAAACTTGTGTCATCAAAAGCGTGAAATGTTGTATTTAGTGGAAATTTAATATATGCCCCTAGCTGGTGCAAAATTCACTCCTAAAATTGCTGCCAAAAAATCTGAGCTAAGCTCACCCTTTTACACTTTCCCAGCATGTTTCTGACTTTCAGTGAAAAGGCAAACGGGCTAAATTCTTGCCATTAAACACCTGCTTAATTCCAGATTAATACCAGAAATAGATGCATTAGCTTAAAAAAACCCACTCCTGATTGTTCAGAATATTAAACTGCTGCTAATATACAAGGAATCAAGCTGGTTCTGCCTTTGTGGAACTCTGAGACTAGCTGGTTTACCTGTTTTCTAGGAAAACTCTCTGCATAATGGATGTGACTTTTAAACATTAATTACATATTCACTTACTTATTATTATTCAGTACTTAATGCAGGTGTACTCAAAAGGAAAATTAGCATCTGGTACTCAGCCTATGTAGCTTATAGTTTAATGTGGATTGAATAGCTTAAGAATATCAGTCCCTTTTTTCAGATGTAGACACATTTTTCATATATAGTTTCCCAAATCAAATAAAAAAGTGGCTAAGATTTGCATCTCTACAGTGTCTAACAGGCTGGAAACAATTTATTTCAAGAAAGTGAAAAGGATAAGGAAAAGCAAATAGTTTGTGCACAAGGACTGATAAACTTGACCAGTAACCTATAAATTAAAAGACTGAACTAAGGTAGAAATACAGCAGGAAAATATATTTCAGAGAGGAGAGGAAAAGCAAACAGAGTAGGGATGTAAAAAGACAAGGTAAACCAAATGAAAAGAGCATATGGCAGAATGAAAATCACCTGAAGCAATTGTAGAGGAAGCTGTGGAACTCCTTGTCACAGAGGAGCTACCAACAGCTAGAATTTTGTCTTCGTTTAAGAGGAGACCTTAAAAATTAATAGAAGAAAACTACGTCTTAAAGCAAGAAAGACAATGCAAACCACTAGAAGTGCAATATTACTGCGGGTCTCTCTTGCTCCAGTATGACTTTCTGTTGAGGGTCAGAAGGACTTAGAATGTATGACCACAAAACTTGGTTTTAATGTGAAAGGCAGAAAAGACAATTCTTGGTGTGATATGACTAAAACAGAACATTTTGGATGGATTTTGACTGATTTGAGCTCCATGCTTTAAAAAAGGTGTTTTAGTCCATCTGGGAGAGGAGGAAGGTTCAGATCTTTCACCTCAATAGGGAAGGTCAAAGACACAGACAAGGAAAGGAAGTGAACCTTAGTGGGGACTGCAGAGAGCCTGAACATGAGACACTTCATGCACATACACAATAACTAAATGGTTACAATAGTTGTTCCCCTTGTGGCAAACTCCATAAAATAAATTTGAGCTACTATGTGTAGAAAAAAAACCACAATGAGACTCAACAAGACAGAAAGGCATGAAGCAGACTGGAATTCACAGTGGGTTTTTTCTCTTTCTGCAGAAGATGATTTAAAAGAATCTCATTTTGGTGAGGTAGAATACCAGTGTTCCTTGTAGAATAGGCTCTATGTTGTGTTCATAAGGCAATGGTTGCAGAACTACTATTCCTTACACTGCCTTGTGAAGACATGCATTTATGCTTACACATCCATTTTATCCAAACTGAAGCTGAATTGAGGAGGAATCAGCCAGTGAGCAGCTCCTTCAGTTTTGGGTCCAAGCTGTGTGTTGGTTGTTAGATCAGCGCAATGAAGCGCAACCGCCTGTTCCTTCCCTCTGGCCACAGTGAATTATTAATTGCTGTTTATCTCTGACTTTGTCACTCCTTGGAGGATTTCATTAAGGAAAATGACAAAGGGAAAATGAATACTTGAGATACCAAATCCTCCACTTCCAGGGATGTTATTCAGGCACATTTGTTCACACAAAAATGTAATTTCAAAGGCATTAAGCCTTGTATCAGGACAGTTTTATAGCTATGAATCTCTATGAAAATAGCAATTTACAGGTGTGAGACAAAGTTGATCAAGCCACAAAGAATGTACAGTCTAGGGACCATTTATGAAAGAGCAAGAAATGAAATGAATAATCAGGTTATTTAAAAGTTCAACACTTCAAATCCTTTGACAAAGGATTTTCTGCAGCAAAATTTAGACAATTCTTAGTTTTAAAACCCCACTTTTCCTTAGATCTGAAAGACAATGTCCTTAAAAAATTGGCTCTGTTTGAAACTCAGGCCCATTGTATGCACAACTCTCTTCACTTTATAATAACTTGACATAATATTTCAAAAGGAATAATCCTTCAGCACACATTATTTTCCAGTGTTGAATTAATGATTATTTGGACCTCTGTAAGAGGATTAACGTGATGTAATGACATAAAGTGCAGAAAAAATGAAATGCTGTTTACTTGCCAAGCCATTACAGAATTATCTACTGCTCTCAAAGAAGTAAATATAATTTCTCATAAAGTTTTCCCAAATGTAACAGAGAGAAGCAACAGCTAAAATAAAATAGGATGATTCCTACTTCAAAAATAGTTTCCTGTTGCAAGAATGACAATAAACTGGAGCAGTTCATCTCTGATTTACACTTGACTGATGATATACTTTGAAAGTAAGAGGCACTTAATTCATTGTCATATATCAGACAGAAAATGTCAGTTGCTAAGTACACAAGTAAAACATTCCTCCAGAAACTTTATTAGAAAAGAAGTTGAAGAAGTGTCATTCACTTCCTTAGGCTGCTAACAAAAATGAAATAAGATACAGGACCAATTTTCTTGAGATTCTTCTGGCCCAGAAATACAGTTTTTTTATTGCAATCCTGAGGTTGTTAAAACAGACATATAAATTCTCTGTTGAAATAATCCAAGGTTAACAATAGCATCATAACATCACAGCATATTTTATGCTCTTCAGCAAGAACTTGCCTCTTGAGGAACCCTAGGGGAATAGTTACTAATTGTATCTTACTCACTTCCTGGTAGTTTAAAGTCAGACTCACATCTGACTACTTCATAGACATGCTTATTTTAGTCTCAGCTCAGGCTGAGAAGTTATTGTCATAGATGGTAGAAATGTCAGATCTGTGTTCCTGCTGTTTAAGAACCATGTCTTCCAACTTTATTACTTCAGCTTCCTCAAAACTGATTGATTGGAATTTGCCCAAGTTAAAAAATATCAGATGAATGTATATCAGGAAATTATATTATCTTTTGACTCAGTGTCTCCAAAATAGTGTCAGGGATCCAAGTCAGCCTGGTTAAACCTTTGCTATCAGGATCTCTTAGCATGCATAGCCCATGTTTAGGAGTGCATGTTAGTGGGCAGCCGTATGACACCACCATATCTACCATCACTTCTCCTCCCTGACCCAGTGAACCCTTGCACCTGCCTGCAGTGCTATTCTTTAGAGGGCACCAACTCAAAAAACTGCATAACGCCAGTTCCTGGTTTGGAGAAAAAAAAGAAGAGAAAAAAATTCTCAGTCCCCTTAAAAAAAATTTCTTATTTATTTATTTTTCTTTTGTAAAGAGAAAAATGTATAAGCATAGGAAAAAAAAAAGGCTTTAAAGGTTTTCCAGATATGTAGATTTTCTCCTTCTCAAAACTGAGCCAAATTCAAACTTTCAGCAGTGTAGGGCACTGCCCCACTGTTTCCTGAATACATTGCAGTCTCTGGTGTCACTAAGGATTTAGGAATGGAAAACCCAAACTTGGGAGAAATGTTCTTGGTCAAAACAACTGTTTTCCCAGCACTGCAACCCCCCCCTGCATAAAACCTTCAGAAGTGTCTCAGTTTCCTTTTGCAATCCAGTTTGCTTCCTGTCTCCAATATTTCTGCTGGCAAGTCACTCCAGAGTCCCACTTGTAACCATCAATGCAATAATTGACCTCATCAACACATTAATACCTCTATTACCTTCAGATTAAATAGTATTTCCTTCACACAACTGCTACTTACTGCTTATAAGGGTTGCATATCCCTCCTTTATGTATTTATAGCAGGCAATAATGTCATCTTTTAATCCTCACATGCTCATATTGGTCAGATAGATAAATGAGGGCCTTGAGTCATAAAGTAGTTTTAAACTACTCCATTACTGAAAGTATTTAGGGCCAGGCTGGCTGGGGCTTTGAGCAGCTTGATCTAATGGAAAGTGTCCCTGCCCATGGCAGGGAGATTGGGACTAGATCATATTTAAGGTCCCTTCCAAACCAAACCATTCTAAGATTCTGTGGTTCCATGAAACATCAGCTGAAGGCCTCTGTTAGAGGAAGAATGATCTAAACTAACCATCCATGCCCACTCATGGGGTGTGAGTAAGGTTATTACAGTCACAGCCCATAAGGGAAGACATTGAGAGGAGCAGACCCCGGAGATTTTCATGACCTTCAGCTGTGGGAAGAGACTTGTGCTTTGCTGCAGAAGGGCACAACTCCAGGGAGGTCTGAAAGGCTTGTGCTGGCTATTCTGGTAATTGAATCGAGCTATTCAATTACCAGAGGCTATGGAGGCAGAATATCTGCATGAGACATATTTGAAACACCTTTTAAAGTTAAACTGGTCCCCAAAGCCTTATGAGCCCTTCTGTCTGGTTGTATAATGACCTCTGTTTTCATTCACCTTCAAACTAGCATGAATTAAACTGGAATGCAACATTTTTTAGACCATATCATGGGTTTAGCAGTATTTCCCAGAGCATTCATTCAGCTCTGTCAATAAAAGAGCCCCTGGAGTGTAAAGACAGAGGATTACCTGTAAGGAGGGCCATGTGAAACAGCCCTTGGAGAGAGAGCAGTCAGCATTTTAAAACATATGTAGAGGAACCAGCTTTATGAGAAACTCTGATGCACTTCAGACCAGGGGGCTGATCAAAGGTAAGTACATTCAGGACTCAAACACGGGGGAAATCAAGCAATACACCATGAAAGAGCAAAAGACTTGTAGCATTGCAGGGTGGCTGTATGGACCGAAATGTGTTGAAGGAACCACTTGAGGCTTTCAGAGGTTGAGGCATATGGAGGAGGGAAGATGAAAAATTGAGAAACTAACAAGAATTTTAATGACATGAGGAATGCAGTCATGTCTTTTGACTTAGTCTGATTACAAACATATAAAAAAATAAGGCAAAATTATAATGTATTGACTAAGTTAAAGGAAGGAAAAAAGGTTTAAGATCAGACATTTTGTTATGTTACAGTATTGGAACCAGCAATAATGCAAAAGAGGCTCTTACTTAATAGATTTAGATTTCCCTCAGATAATTCAGTTGCCAAAATTGACTGAGCTCTGAAGTGACCCAAATATGTCACAATCATCTCTTGGTTTTATGGTCTGTAGTTTCAGAACAAGAGTGCCATGGAAGCCTAGTCACTGAGCAGAGACACAAAAACCCCAGTATTAATAGCTCATTATAGAGAAAGCCCACCAGGGATCTAAGTCAACTTTCAGCTGTGGATGGCTGTGAGAATCAGGCATTATTAGTGTCCTACCTCCCTGTTTGCAACTCTACCACAGGTTAAGGCAGTAAACTGTGGACCAGACTCTATTTAATATACTGATGGGGAATTGACCTTTGGACTGTGTTTGTATGAAAGAAATGTGCTAAAATAGTCTGTAACTAATGAATAAAAGCAATTAATCATAGTCAGAAAATGAGTACATTGCTGCAGAAAGAACCATCCTGGAAAGGGCAGAAGAGATTTTACTTTTTAATTTGATCTCGGCATCATCTTGAAAATTAATAATGCTTTTCTTATCACTTATGTAATGCTTTCTTATCAGCAGAGAGAAGGCAACATCCAAATAGGAACAGATTTTGTGTTTCCAGGTTCTTAAATGTAAATCAAGAGGAACAGATTAATTTTCAGTGTTCTTGTTCACTCAGCTTCTGAGTGGAACACAGGAGTTGAGCACTTCATTCTCCAATGCACAGAACAGCATCCTGTTGGCTGGATTTGGCTGGAATTTCAGAACAACTAATGATGCTTGTAAGACTCATCAGCAACAGCTGTAGCACCAAAACACTCTATAAAACCAAAGACCATGTCTATCTTTAAAAAAAAAGAGCTATAAATAAGGCATTGATTAGCCAACTCTTTCTTAGCAAGGAAACAAGGAACATATAACACAGAGTTGTTAGGTATAATCCTTTTTATTCTACCAAAAAAAAAAAAAAATCCCTTGTATAACTGGATCATCGCTCTTTGTGGATGGAAAGACAGAGTAAAAACCACATATCTAAGTTTTGCAAGTCTATTAATTTTCCCTTAAGACAGACTCTCAGTGTTCTAAATGAAAATGCTAAAAAAGAGTTTGGCTACTCATTTCCAGAGGGTTATTCATTGGACTCACTGACAGAATGGAAGGACTTATCGAGCAGGACTTGTTCTCCAGAAGTCTGCATAATGCTTCACTTTATAATCTGGATGATGAATGTTTAGTAAGCCCTTTAAAAATGCAGATAATACAAAGCTAGAAGTGACTGTGTGTAGGCTGTAGGAGGGGATAACGATTTAATAATGACCCTGACAAATGCAATGGTCCAAAACTAGGATGAAATTCAATGTGTGTGAAATTCATCAAGTGCAAAGGTCTAAAGATAAAAAGAGTGATAGGGTGGGCAGTGTTGGGAACAACAGACTGTATTATTCATATGTGTGGCAGATAGGACAAAGAATATTCAGACACCAAGAAAACTTGTTAATTACAACTCCGACTTGCAAGGATTTTCAACTCACAGTGAAAAGGGAAAGAAACTATGAAAGAAACACAGTTTCCACACTGAAGGTAATTTTAAAAGTTAGGTAAACTTCTGTGAAGGATGATAAATGTATTGTTGATCCTGTCTTTAGGCAGGGAAATGATTAAATAAGCTTCACATGTAATTTTCATCTCTGTTAGCTATAGTTCAAATTGTTAAATGTGAATAACCTGAGTATTTGCCAGAAAATGTTCTGTTCTTAAGTAATACTCAGTTCTTTGATGGACAGTTGTGAATCAAGTAAAACGTCATTTACTGGGGTAAGAATAGTGAACCGATCTCATTCCCACATTTTGGGAGTCATTGTAGGGTTATAAAAATATCAACACCACTGTGGATATAGAGCATGTCAGCTGCTTCATGGTAACCACTCCCAGGAACTCTGCTGCAAAGTAGTTCACGTGTTTTGAATCACAGAATCATAAACTCACTTAGGATAGAAAAGACTCTTAAGACAACCAGGTCCAACAATTAACTTTGAGAAGCAAGTTATGCCAAATTTCTTCATATTCTTCAAGAGTAAAAGTGTGCAAATGGACAAGTTCCATGGACCAGCTGATAGTTTTTAAATGCACAACATATCTTATCTCTTTAATTTATTTATGTGACCATACCCCTGTGCTCCATGGAGATACAAGGTAATCAATTCAAGACTCACACAGACTAAATAATTGATTTGACTTGTAATACCATACTGAACTCATTGTCATGCACCTGGACAAGCATCAGAGACTGCACAGAAATTACAGCAGAGGCACAGAGCAACTGCAGCAAACCTGTGACCTGCAGGGTCACCTGTTTTGGAGGTCACAGGCTCATTTCCTATGCACTGCTGTTGCCCAGTTACCTAAAAACTTGTTGAAAATAGGTATTTTTCTTAAAATAAAAAAAATTAAAAAAAAAAAAAAAAGTAAAAAAAATAGTGACAAAATGCTTTGTACGTGTCAGAAAAATAATTAACAACAGGACTTTGTGGTCATGGCATGAAATGATTCCAGGTCACATATCAGGTCACTCTTCTAGATTTTTTTTTCCTTCACTGATTGTCTTCTTCCTTTGGACATTCTGTGCTTTCATCTCACTTGAATATTTTCATACAATTTATCACAATTTGTCCAATACATCCTTTTTCCCATATAAGTGGCTTCTTTGGTGACAAAGGATATTTTCACACCTTTTGTTGTATTTGTATATTGAATGTATCAGAAAGAATTTTATCTAATGATAGTGACAAACTTCACATGAGATTCAGAAACTGATTTATTATGTTTACAAGATAGTAATTTACTCAAATTAAGTATCACAAAACCTCTTAAAAATATGTGGAACTACTTGTTCAGTAAGGATCACTCAGATTACCATAAAAGTGCTAGAGTCATTTATATGATATATTGCTCTGCTATAAATTGAATATACATATACATGACCTTAAAAAGCACTTGAGAAATTTAACGAGCATGTTTTCCTACTTTTATTAAAGGGCTCTTTGATTGCAAGAAAGAGACCTTCAGAATGATAAAGATTCAATACAGAACTGACATTCTGCCTAGAAAGCAGCCAGGCTTTCATATGTAAATTCTCCGGTGTGTTTTGATTTTTACTTCTAAAAAGTATATTGTTCCGTGCATAGAATGAATATTTTTGGAACAGTTGCATAATGTTAAATTTTACCCTTGGTGAATTTTTCTTTGGTTGCCTGAAAAACTATTGCTTCATTTTAGATCTTCTGAAGTGACAAGTTCATAAGTGCCCAAAGGCTTTTCTACATTAACTAGTTAATATGAGATGTCACCATGATAAGTGAATGAGGTTTCTCTTTAGAAAGCAATACTTATGGCACCAGTTTTCAAGGCATGAGCCTGACGTGACTTACTTGCAAAAGTGCAAGAAAAACACTTAAAAATTTTTTAGGTAAACCTGAAAACAAAATACAGAGAGAAAAATGCCAACATAAGTGAATTACAGTGTGAGATGTTTGGGTTTATTCTAATATGCTAAAGAGTAGTTTTTGACATTAGATTAAAATTATTTGGAAAAAATTATTGAATTTTTTGTGGACAAGTGAACTGAAAACAAGGTAAAAATGCATTTTTAGCTATAATTTCTGGCCATCCTTATTTAAAGATGAATAGCGAAAACAAGAAAGCCAGTGTCCATGGAGGATGCTGTACTGAAAGGTGCTAATTCCTGACATCAGAAGAGGCTAAGACCCAAGTCTCAGACACAAAATGCAGGTGGCAGGCTAACCTGTTTTCAAATTCAGCACAAGAAATCACTCCAGTCTGTAGTTAGAAGCAGATGTGCACAGGAGGGCTGGCTGGGGAAGAAAATATACCTTCAAACAGAGGTAGTTAAAGAAGGGCTAGTAAAAAGCACTTCAACAGTTTCGAGCACAGGAACCAGGGTTTTATATCATTGGAGGCAACAAATTCAGTAAAAGGGGAGCTACCACTGTGGGCAGAGGTGGATGTAATGGAGGAGAGCAGTCAGACATTCCTGGTGTCCTCTCCACACCCAGAGGGGTTGTGCAGCAGCTCTGCAAGTAGAAGGTGACAAGTAGAAGCTGAGCTGTTGTGCAGTTTCTTCCATTCACCTGCCATGATCCTCTTTACACACTCAGCCCACATCAGATGCAGATACACCACAAAGGATATGCCAAAATCTAATTTCTGTCTGCTCAACATCCATCATAAATTGCTTTACACCACCTTCTAGTTTCAGTCCAGCCACTGGGGCAGTGTAGGGGCACAGAGGATGGGATTGACAGTCTTTTCTTGAACTCTTCACTCAAAGACTCTTTGCCTTTCATGGTTTTGCATCATTTGGAAGCAAAGGTAATGTGCTTTGCAAAGTCACCCTATTGAAGAAGAACAAGACAAGAGAATGAGGAGTAACATGAGAATAATGATCAGAATTTATAGGTGTAAACTTGAGAATGTCTGTTACTCCAGTTCTCTCCTCCTCTCTGCCCATTTCTACAAAAATTGCTGGAATTCTGTTCCATTTGAGACACCAAATCAGGATGAAATCAGCCACTGCTTTTAACATGTTCTTGACAAGAGGACAGATATCTCAGAGAGGTTTCTGTAGGAGACTTACAAGGGCAAGTTCAACAGTCATCACTTTGGGATGTGAGAATAATTCTGGACAGTTCAGCTTCTTCCCCTACAGTAAGAGAGTAACAGAAATATTCAGATTCTGTGAAAGGAAGGAAACGATCTACTACTTCCAAGAAATGACTGCAAACTGACATTAACCAACACCCTTTTTTTTCATTTTTTTCTTTTTTTATCTGTTTTGTTTTTTTGTTGTTGTTGTTTTTCTTGTTCGTTTTTCCTTTTCTTTTCTCTTTTCTTTTCTTTTCTTTTCTTTTCTTTTCTTTTCTTTTCTTTTCTTTTCTTTTCTTTTCTTTTCTTTTCTTTTCTTTTCTTTTCTTTTCTTTTCTTTTCTTTTCTTTTCTTTTCTTTTCTTTTCTTTTCTTTTCTTTTCTTTTCTTTTCTTTTCTTCTTTTCTTTTCTTTTCTTTTCTTTTCTTTTCTTTCTATTTTTTTTGGTGACAGGATGTGCCTGTTTGGCCAAATTTAGAAATATATACTCTGAGAGAAGGCAGATTACAAATCACCCCTCCCCGCACCAGGTTTGGGAAAAAAAGAATTTTCCTCAAAGGAAAGTGAAAGAGATAAAAACTATTTATTTAACAAACACACAGGAAAAGGATAATAGTGCTTAATAATAAAACCTCTCATGATGGAGAAAAACCTGGGAAAATATTAGAGTCCTCCCATAGTCTCCCTCCTCCTTGGAAATTGGATAGGGTGGGCCCTCCTCCAGGGGCCAGAGCCTTGGTGGAGAAGTCCCAATGTGTTCTGATGTTGGAACAGTCCAGCAGAGAAAGGGAAAAATCCAAAATTCCAGAAAAAACAAAGTTCAACTCTCCGGAGGAAAAAAAACACTGAAAGTTGGCTGAAAAGCAAGCAGGGTGCTGCTTCTTTGCTCCTCTCCTACCCCAGCAGCATGCAGAAGAGAAAGCCAAAAATGCAGAGAGTGAGATTGTGCTATCTCTGTCTGTGTCCTTGAGGTTTTTTTTTCCTTCTCTCTCCACTCGGGCTCAGTTTAAAAGCATAGAAAGGCATAAAACTAATTTCTGGTCATAGAGCAGTGATAGGGAATACAACATCAAGTCACCCCAAGACACAGGAACTTCTTTTTCTTGCTTTCTTGGAGATGTTGTACCTATGTGCTCTTCATTTCTCACTGTCAACTTCCCTATCTGCGATCTGTTACTGCAGGTTTTGATTTCCCTCCCTCCACCAGTGTTGTCTCCTGCTCCTCAGGATCTTTGAACCCATGTGACACATACTTCAGTGGCACAGCATCACTTTGCTAGTGGCAGAGAATAAAAAAGTGTCTTATTGTCCCAGGAAAAGCCAGCACTTCTCCAGCTCCGTGCTGAAACATTTTGTGGGAGGAAAAGCAGCAGCTTCTGCAATGCTCACTTTCCCCCTACACACCACAGCTCCCCTCTGGGACCATAAGAAAAGAAAGTTAAAGAGAAGATGTTCAGCCTGACTCTAGGATGTTTACTCTTTTCAGCAACAATTTGCATAGAAAAAGCATTACCAAAAAGTTAATGACACTTTGACGTTGAAATTACTTTATTTTAACTATGCAATACAAGATTTCCTAGAAATGGGGGATGATGCTTTTTAAAATGGCACAGACCTTTTTCATTATTTCCAAAGACATTGCAAATCATTCTGGTTCAGAACGAGAACAAGTTTCCAAATGTCAGATTTTCCTACAAAACAGAAATTCCATTAAATAGAGCTATTACTAACATCCTCACTCACAACAGCTTAGAAAATGCAGTGGTTTCTGGTGTCACTGGTCCAGGGAAATGACAAGGAGATTTTCCATTTGTTGGTTTTGTCCACGAAGAATGTATGCTCTAACTTTATGTGTGAAAGATATAGTCTTACAAAGGGTTACAGAACTCTATTTAATAGCAACACATGCTATGTACCTGCTGCTTAGTCACCTAAATCAGAAAAAGATCAAAAATAAATATGATTATAATGATTACTGAAATTAAAGACCAACAGAGACTGAGGCTAAGGAATTGCCATCTTTTTGCAGAAATAAACTCCTTGGAAAACTTAATAAGCAATCACAGCTCTGTAAGAGTGCTTATTCATACACCTGCATAATGTATTTATGGCAGTTTTTAAAATAAAAAGTTCCAGTTTGTACCTATACTGCCTGAGCTGCATGATTAAGTTTTTTCCCTAGATTTCAAAAATGCATGTGTGAGTGGGAAGGCAGCAAAGGCATTGAAAAGGCTACTTGTATGCCATTTTTAAATTCAGATCTTTGTAGGCATGGCTCTGCTCAAAAAAAGTCAGCTTAAATCCTATGTTATGTGGGGTTTAGCTTGTGTCCGTGAAAGAGGTGCTTTAACTCCTTTCTCAGGCAACAGTACAAGTGTGCTCCATGCTTCAGTGATGCTGCCTGCTGTGAGCTCAGGTTTCTGGTCTAGGCTGCAGTTAGGTGCTCTCTCTGCCTTTTAATGCCCACAGTGGTGTGGGTGCCAGGGCATGGCACGGCTGTCGTAGCAGGAAAGAGCACTTTCCTTTTCTGGGCTTATCAGTAGCCATTGGGGCTTGGCACAGCACAGCAGAGCAGCACTGGGCTGTGTGTGCACAGGTAAGGTAACACACCTGCCTTTTGGGTGCAGAGCACACGTGTCAGAGTCAGTGCTCTCCCTGTGAGCCCTTCCTATGGCCTCTTCTCTGGTTAATAGGGAGGCCTGGAAAATAAATTGAGGAAATTACTGGTTTGTTTTCCTTGATGGGAAATGACTGAAAAAGCAGCTTTATGGGGAGATGGGGGAAGAGATAGTCTGATTTCATTTTGGGCATCAGTCACCAGATTCTGTGGTTTACAAACCACAATGCTGTTTTGTTGAGGAAGTGTCTGTGTGCCAAGAGCTGCACCCCTGGACCTGCAGCCCAGGCCCCCATTAAGTTTGACTTTTTTGTCCTTGTGTCCTTGGCACAAAGCAGGGATAAAGCTCCTGCTTTAAAGCTGGTTATACTAGCTTGCCATCAGGATGATGGTGCGCCCTCTCATCATTTGGAAAGATGCTGTGAAGGCATGGAGGGTGCCCATCTCTTGCTGGGGTTTGGCTGCCAGGGCTTGGGCCAGCCTGGGGCCACTGCAGCCTGTAAATGGGGGTCTGTCCTGGTTCCCAGCCCATGCAATCCCTCAGTGTTAAGAGGGTCTGTACATTTATGTAAACATGTATATTTATTTTCTGCCCTGTAAGTAGCTGGGTAGAATGCCTTGCTCTGCAGTGGAGCAGTAACCACACTGCCCATTAAGTTATGTTTACCCTCAGAGTTTGAAGGCCTAGGCAACACAAAAGAACATAAAAGGTGTTATAAATGAAATGTCAATTTTATCGAATTAATAATTTGCACGAGCCAAATTATTAATATAAAACAAATAAAATTTATTTTTAATCAAATTGACAATCTTAATAAGCCACTATAAAGGAAAAACAGGGCCAAGCCTAGGTTCTTGACTCTGGGTGACACATACACAGCTCTGAACACCAGCAGTTCAGAGAGGTAAGCGCACACCTTTGAGGTGTTTGAGTCCAGTTTTTATACTGTTTTTCTTGCTCCTGGCTAGGAAATCTTTTGTTCTTTTCACTTCTGATGGTCCCCTGGTCCAGTGCTCAGGGGTCCATTTAGATGTTGATTTGTCCAAGGATTCTCTTTGTGCTCTGGTTGATGTTTTCCAGTAACCCATCTCAGCGTTTCTGGTAAGGGTCCTGTTCAGATGATGATTTTTCCGAGAAATCCTTATATGATTAAAATGAAGTGTCTTAAGCAATAGGTCCACTCATCAGCAGTGTCCAGGGAGTAGCAGATCCTACCTCTTACTCCTTTCAGATGGAAAAGATTCCCTCGCTGGGTAGGATGAACTCATAGTAGGTTAATGGGTCTGAGGTCATTTCTTCTGGGCTTGCCTTCACTTCTTATGTTAATTTGTACCTTCCTTGAGCAAGATGTCAGGAGACTTGCCAAGGTGTACTTTGAACATAACATATTTGAACATATATACAAATTACAACTTGCTATATTTCACATTTTGGATTTCACATTAATAACTTATTCTGCTTATACAATTTTGATTCCTTATGAATTTTGACTTATCTATAACAAAGGTAACCAAGGCAGGCTCAGAGCAATAGCCAGAGACACAGCCACACTTAAAAGAACAGCAGAATGTTTCATGACAAAAGAGGATTGTATTCCTACCTTCACCTCTGTGAACAGTCTTGTCCTAGTGAAGGACAAGCCAGGGACCACAGAAATAGCTCTGGCAACTTGCCATGGTCTAGTTCTCAAGAAAAACTTGTGTAGAAAATTGTCTCTGTGGTGTTGCCTTCACTGCAGATCTATTTTGTTCACTGCTGATATTTTTATGCACTGAGAGAAAAAGTTCAGCCTAAAGTCAATCCTGTTGTTCAGCCATAGGTTCCCTACTACACATATCCATCCTAATGAGGACTTTACCTGTACACGTCAATTATTTCTGCTTCTTTCCCATGAGAGAACATCCAGTGTTTGAAATCATGTTTCTTTTCCCAGTGTTTGTCATTCTCATTTAGTCTAGAGGAGCTGAAAAATAAGTAGTCAATTCCCACTTCCTTCCTTTGCAGAATTGCAGTAATAACCTAAAATTACTGTTCAACATACAATCTTTTTCAGCAGATGGCTCTCAATAAATAAATATACTCAACTTGTCAAGCTTTGTTCTGAAGTACAAAAACTATCCACATTAAATCAGTATTCTAAGACTTTTTATTTTCACACTGTGATCTATATTTTGTTCTTGAATCATAATATGAGATGTGAACTCTTATTTATTCAAATTTACATTATATATCTCACATCAGGTGCAGGTTTTAGAAGGAGGAGGGAGAAGCAAAAGAGTGTGAATGGGCCAAACTCAGCCCCAGTTTTTACAGCACCTGTTCTCAAGTGTTATAATAAGTTAAGAAACAATAATCAACTTCCCTTTACCTCACCCCACTTTATACTAAGGATCTGTCCACCTTTGAAAAACACAAAAGTGTTTTAGGATCTTTTTTAAATGTAGAAGACTATCCAAATGCCTCCCAAAACACACACAAATGAACTGAGAAAGGAAATACTATTTTATGTCCACAGCATGAAACTAATATTTCAAAACCAAACCACACCAATCAAACAAAAAAAAAAAATCACCCAAGACCATGTAATGGTACTTGTAAGATCTGTAAGGCATCAGCTAAAAGCACAGTATAATTCAGTGGCTGGCAGCTGAAAGTTAAGTTTGGGAAACTCAAGGCAGAAATGAGGATTTGAGATTTTCAAGTGAAGTTAATTACCAATTCAAGAAAAAAAAATCCACACAAGACAGGAAATTCTCCATCCCTCAACTGGCTTTTATTTCTGGTCTCTTTACATTGCAAAAACATTCAGGTACTTCCTTCCTTACAAATGAGTCTCCAAAGACTTTTCTATCATGTTGTCTTCCACCATAGTAAAAAGTGGGGCTTAAGAAGTCTGAGTGGATCTAAATTCATGTCCAGATTTCTGCTCATTTACCCAGACCACAATAAAGTCTCAAACCACCTGCACATCCGTTCCTCTCACCACCCTCCCTCGGCTCTCTTTCATTTCCTAGGACCACCTACAAAATCACTTACACTCTCTTTAGTCTGCTGTGAACACCTACTCATTTGGCAAAACATCAAAAAACATATTTACCTTGACAGTCATTTATTTTCTCTCTCAGACCTCTTTCATTCAACCCTGCACTTGTTCCAACTGAGCAGATGTACAGTCTCGCTGGTAAGTTTTCTCCCTCTTCCACTCCACTTTCACCTTCCTGTCCCATGATCTTCTCTGTGGCTTTTTTTATTTCCTAAATTCTACCTCCAGGGAGTCTATGCTACATCTTTGAGAACTACAGAAGAAGTCCCTTAATTTCCAGCAAAAGGTCTTGCTAGAGGACAGAGAAACTGTGAAGGTAGAAAATCCCTTTTTTAATGCTAGAATGAATGCTAACTCTCCAGGGTTTCTCTTAAAATGTCTACCAGTACTTTCCCAGAGTTAAACAAGAATGTGGATACATTAGGACAGGATACATTATGTGAAACTCTGCATTACGTGGACAAAAATTTCCTTTCCAAGAAAGAAAGGTAATGAGTATTGAAATTCAGAGTGACAAAAAGAATTGTGCTCTGAACCTGATTTTACTTCATTTTTAATTTATTCTGGAAGTATTTTGGTTCTTGTATATCCTGATAACATAAGACTTTCTCATTCTGCTGTATCTTCTGACAATTTTACTTTTATTGGATATACATTTTCAGCAAGCTGTACATGAACACATGACATACAAATAGTCACCCCAACACACAGAGCCTATGCTGCATCTGAAGTGTGTAAGTTTGTTGAGCTGGACAAAAGCAGAAGCCATCTCAGGCTCCCTCAGGGCTGCAGACAAGGTCCTTTCTTGCTGAAAGGCTCTCCAAGATGTACCATATTGGTGAGTTTGCCCATGCACAGCTCAAAGAGACAAAATCCTGATTTCCTTTATTGAATTAAGGTCTTCCATTTGTTTTTAACAAGTGTATGTCTTCATGTCAGAGGGGACAGATGTACCTGAGAGACCTTTTTTATTAAAAGAATTTACATACCGAGGTCATAACTTGGAGGGGAGGCAGCAGGTTTAAGGCAGCCAGCAACCTAAACATTTAAGGCATATCCATTCACAAAATGAAGTTTACAGAGCAATACATTGGGTTTAAATGGCTTTGTACCTGGATGGTCCTGTAACCTCAGTACACAGGGCTGGTTTCTGTGATCCTTATTAGACCTGCTCTCATTTTCAGCTCAGAGCTCTCAAATGCTGCTCTAACACCCATGAGCAAGAACCAGGGGCCAAACTGCAACTGAGGGTTGGAACAGCTCAGGGCTGCTCTGGACATATTTTTCACTCTCTCACCTCACCTGGCCTTTTGGCATTGAGAGAAGAAAGGACCTCCCTGACCTGTGCAAACCCCAGATACCTTCTCTCCAGAGCTAGCTTTTCCATGTGATACAGTCATCACACTTAGCTCAGGTACTAGTTGAGCAGAAGATACCTGAGGTTCAAAAATGTTATTTCATACAAAGCAGATTCCATGTGAAGGATTATCTCAGAACAATTCAGGTATAAAAGTGGACAACTTTGGTGGGTACAGATGTGGTGCACCTCCCTGGGGACCAAAGTTCACTGGATATGACCCAGCCCTGCTCTGGAAATAATTGGGCTGAGACAGAGCTGAGCCTGTAGTGTGGTGTTCAATAGCAAACACCCACTGTTCAAGGGGTGATATATCACACAGATGTTGTGGAAACAACACTGATGGACTGATGGGGTCTCCTCTGGATTTAGCTAGAACAAACTCTCTTCTCTGCTCCATGTTCTTTAGAAATTGAAGCAAAACTTGAGACCAAAGCAGTCATCTTTGAAGGAGTAAAATCAATGTGATCTCTCAGGGATACATTTTCAAGAGATATGTGAACATCTTTCTGAATAGCTATTGGTGTCCAGCACTTCTGTCAGGGTAATGTTCTTGAAAAAACAATAGATGCTCTGTGGTTTAATAGAAAAATAATTTCTGATAGAAAGAAAGCTTACCAACAGAACTGTGATGACCTGGCAAAAGACCCCTCTTGTCTCCATCTCTTTTTTTTCTTCTGAGAAGATAAAAACAATTTTTAAGAATGGAAGGGGCAGGGAAGATTCCACAACCAAGGACCCAGCAGTCAGAATCCTTTTATTCAGTGCTGTAACCTTTCTTACAACACCCCAAACACAAGAGCATTCACAGTGACCAATTCCTTCCACACAGCTCTCTTCCAACACAGGAAAGCATGTTCAAAACCTGGAGTCAAAAGGGAAAGTAATCTAGATCAAGTGATTACTAACATTGATGGGAATTGAAGTGATTTTCCCCAGACCTCACAGTCACAGAAGGAGCAGCACAGCAGATGAACACTGAAGCAAGAGAGAAACAGCCCTGTGGGAGAAGGACCTTGTGGGGCAAGGGAGCCAAAGAGAAACCATGGTGCTGCACTGTGCATTCTTACTGCCCTCACAGCAGGGCAACAGCTGGATCTTGCAGGGGAGGGAGAGCCTGTTTCCTTTCATCCCCCTCCTAGGTGTATCCCTATCTGCTGTCATCCAGGATCAATATTTGCAAGCCTAAAAATGGCTTATTTAGAAACATATAAGAAAAACTGAGGGAGTCTCGAGAGAATAAATGAGCTTAAAGAAAAATAAAAGCCTAGAGTATGTGAAAGGTTTCTAGCAGGTGCTTTACAATTTAAAGCAGATAATAGGAATTGCTTTCTAGTTGGATGCATTTAAAGCAGAAAAAGTCACTGAAGAGGAGCTGATAAACCTAATTGATTTATTTTTCATAGCTCTTCCCACTTTTTTCTGAAGAGAGTGAAATGACCAGTACTCCACCCATATATCTAGCGAAAAGGGACATGTTTCCCTACTTCAAATTAAGATATTATGGCACAAACTCAATCTGCCCAGTGAGGATGGAGAGAGAGAACATGTCTGGGAGGAGAATTCCAAGTCTTTCTATCAGTTATTCAAGTTCCAGTTCCTCAATGCTCTATGATCATTTTCTGAGACAGCAGTTCAGTCTCCAGGGTGCTAACTGTAAAAGTTAGGAAGTCATCCTTCTATTGCAGACCATTAAGTTTTGAACTTCAATGCTCCACAAAACCATATTTCTAGCTTTACTTGCTACAGGTCTGCAAACCCTCTTTACAGAAGTTTGCAGAAGCAAACATTGATTAATGAGACAAGGCAGTAGTCAACGAAAGCAACAAATGGGTAGACTCAGGAGGACTGACTCTTGAGAACCAATTAATGTGTGGACATGCCATCTGGGCTGGCAGCACACAGGGTAGTTCACTACCTGCTGCCACTGCTGGCACTGCACCAAGAAGAATCAGAGCATCTGTCAGTCCCCAGGATCTGTAACAGAAAACTGCAGCACACAGAGCTTCAAAACAAGCCTTGAACATCAAAACTCTCTGGTAAATCCCCAGAAGAAAAAACCTAGAGATAGTGTAGAAATAACTGTATTAAATATAAAATGTGGAATTGTTTTCTATGCAAAATGAAGTTGCACAAGCACGATTCTTTCTGTTCTTCTTCTACTGCAGATGCAAACTCTTTTCTCAGCATTTCTTTTGATTATCTTAAGTGACATCAAAATTGCATGTTTTCTCTGTGAATACCTTAAAGTAAAACTTCAGATTTTCAGCTACAGGCTTCACTTTTCTCTCCCATTTCCCCCAGTTTGTTTCAATAAGAGGTGCTGAATCAGTTAGGAAGAAAAATATATAGAATGAGCAAGCCATATCTCACTTAACTGCTTGTGATTTACCTTCAAGGACTTCTCAATTGAAAAACAAACAGTCTCTAGCACTGCTGATTATTTAGCCAAAATGCAGGGAGGCAGATCACTATTCTGCCTCCCTTTTCCTGCTGAAACACAGTCTAGATATGAGCTACTGGCAGGAGTTGACACCATAAGTATTAAAAGGGGAAAAATGATTTTGCAATCTCACAGTGAATCACACTGAAGCAGCAAGCTAAGCAGGGCTACCTTGTGGTCTTGTGCCCACTTGAAACCATTATTGCTTTCAGTGGACAGTTTTTTTGCAGGCTGGGAAATATAAAATCAGGAATCAGTGTCAAATCTTAAGATTTTAGTTCTTAATCACTGTAATCTTCATTTCAGAAGAGATAATTTGACTTTCACTTGAAGACAGCTGTATTGCAGAAAGGCAGACAATTCAGAACTCTGAATAAATTAGAAAATAAATTAGCTAAATTACCATGTTTGATCTTCTTTCCCCCATGCTTCATCACTCTGACCTTACCTTCTGAAATATCAGACTTAACATCAGCATATAAATATGAATTTCAAGCAAAATCTAATTGGCACCAACTCTGAGTCAGCCACCAGGCCCAGCTGCAATCTATGCCTACAACTCAGATGAATGAACTAAGTGGTATGCAGAGTTTTTTTGCAGGTGCAGCATGGGACTTTCTCAGGGCCTGATACAAATTATTGGATCCTTCTAAATTATTGGAAAATATTCTGTTAGTTACAATAGGCATCTGACTGAGTTATCAATGAAGAAGGATGGCTGTATGTTTAGATTAAAGAGGTAATCAGTCTCTGCAATATTTGCTTCAGACAGAGAACCATAGAAAATACAGCTTTCAACTGAGGTGTTTATGTATGTCTTATGCATCAGCAGGTTTGATGATAGTAGAACTTTAATGAGACATTTGTGTAGAGCAGCTGAAGTTGTCTAATTACAGACTTTTCTAGGAGCATCTTTTGTTCCCAGTGGGACCTGGCCTATTTTCAGAGTAGTCTGGTTGGAAAGAAAGGATGAGTTTACCTGTCTCCAATATTGAAAGCTAACATGACTGAAGGCAGTGCCCCTTTGTACTTGACAAAAAAAATTCTCTCCAATTAGACATTAAGCTCAACTTAATGCTTTGATTGTTGGACATCCAGAATGTGTTTGATTAAAGTTCAGCAATAGGAAGAGATGCAGGTGATGGAAGTTTGTGTGCTCACTTAAATTTAGGAAAATCTTCTGTTATTCCCCAGTAAGAAAACATGCATGTTTTATCTGAGTAGATCCTGCCATTCTATGTCTTCACAAATAAAGACTTCATAGGGTGAAGACACCATGGTCATGCATTTATCTTTCTTATATGCAAACAGTTGACTGTCTTATAGCCACTAATTTTGCTGAGACTACTATAACTAGTCAGGCACCCACAAGAGAAGTTCCTGAGAAAAGAGCTGAGTGTGGAGTCAGGTAGCTGAACTCTGAGTTGTATGTGGAACACGAGATGTCCTAAAATACTATTTAGAATGGTCATCAACCCAAGGTGGGCATAGAAGAGGGAATGGTGGACCAAGAAATGAATACAAGTCAAATTTCAACAAATGCTGAGTGCCTGCTCTGCAATGGCCCTTCTCCCGTCAAAATATTGGCCTTACACTAACAAGCCTTGGAAACTCTTTTGTGAAGAAGTGGAATTGCGATCTTACTACTCAGTTTGCTCTAGTGCCCAGACATTTTTATTCATTCTACCATTGTTGCTGGAGTTTTGGAAACAAATTCCAAACTTATGGTAAACTCCAGTAATTACCAGCCTGAGGACAGAGATTTTACAGATGACTAAACCAATCTTCTTGAGACCCTATAAACAGCTGTCCTAAGTGAGGCCCTTTGAGCTCTCCTGCACCACAGGCTACACCAGCACCTCCCTCTGAATGGGACACCTCTCGGACTTCACAAACCCTTCAGCTGGCAATATTTGAAAGACCATTGTTGATGACATGTCTTAAGATGATACCCCAAAGGACATCCCTCAAGGTGCAATCCATGCCTGATGAGAAATACAAAGGGATTTGATGTATTTCACTGAACTTAAAGTGGGTTTTTGATAAGTACTTTTATGCACAAATAAAGATTTATACAACTCTGACTTTTTCACACCCTTATCTTTATGTATCTCTGTCTTTTGCACTCCTACCCTTTCCCATCCCTGGTCTCAATGTAAATAATAAAAAATTGATTCCAACTGTTTTTCCTTTCCATGCCTTACCTATGTAGAGTAACAGAGTGAACCTTGTCATCGAGGTCTGTTAAGGTTGCACTTTCATAAATTCCTATTAAAACCTACTTTTTGTTAATCACTTTGATGGTGATTCTTTAAGTGGCCAAAATCAGCCATTTGCAACACAGGTCATAATAACTTCTTTAAAAAATCAGTAAGATCTATGTCCAGTGTTGCCATTGTGAATTAGAAGAGAATCGGTTAAATCACTGAAAATCTTATTATAATTTATTAACAATCTACTAGTTCTCATGACACTCATTCATCCAAAACCATGTAGACTGGTGTGATGGTATAAAGTAAAGAAATCTTAGCATTGGCATAGATTGCACAACAATGATAATAAACCTCTAAGCACCAGTAGCTTTCAAAAAAAAAAAAAAAAAAGAACAGAAAATTGCATTAATAATGAAATCAGAAAGTTCAGAGTCAACTATAGTGTTTCAATCAGCTTGCAAAACAATATAGCATTGGATAATCAGTACATTATTTCTGATCTACTGAATGAAAGCTGGTATCTGCCTCATTATTAGATTGACAGACGTGTTTTCATAAACAGCAGCACACGGTTACAAAAGGCCCCTAGCTGATGTGCAAAGAATAGTAACCCACTATTTTGTAGCCAGAAGCTGGTAAGGTAAAGGAAGGAAATTCCCTATGTATTGGATTGTAATATTCCTCTAAGGAGACCCAGAAACATCCATCTCTCCTTGACAAGTGACAGTATAGAGAAAAATAATCACTTAGAACATTTTCATTGCCACAGAAGTCAGAACAAATTCTCTGCTAAACTTGATAGAGAACCAAATTCCAAAAGCAAGAGATTTTGTGTGAAAATTCTCTATCCCCAGCAGGGCTCTGATAAAAATCAGCAGTTGTAATGTCCCAGGCACTTATTTTCAGATCATATGGTGTACTAAGTGATCTCAGACATAACCAGGAACAACATATGCACTGATTTAATATGAAATATTTTAATTGTTCCGAGAAGAGGAGTAGGATGCCGATGTCACAAGCTTATTAAATATAGCCTTTACATTGAACAGGAGTACATTCATGCTTAGATAAAGTAAGAGCTGCGTGGCAGATTACCAAATTGGGAAAAGCAGTAGGGTTCCTATCTCCCTCTACATTGCCATGTCCTGTACATTCACATCCAGCTCTCCCTGTAGCCAGCACCTCCTCCAACATTCGTCAGGCCTTGTAACATGTTCATTACTTATCTGTTCACTTAGTCAGTCCCAGCAGGGAAAATGTTTGCAGTAGGGTGTCTTCTGTAATAATCCAGCTAGTGTTTAGAGTCTGCAGACCACTTTTTCCCTTTGCTGCAGTTCAGTTGTGCGTGGGTGGAATTCATCTTACCCAAATATAGTCCACAGAAAGAAATAAGCACTGCTGGGCAAGATTTTTCTGCTCTATTTTAGTCACTGACCTCAGGATGAGATTTCTGTCACCAAGCACCTATTTCTCTTCTCTGACAGTACAGTGAGCCTGTGATGACTCACTCCCAGTAGGAGTCTACAGCTGGTCCTATGAATCCTGCCTGGAGTCTCTTGAAGGTAAGGGCAAGACCTTGGACTGGAGGTAAACTCTTACAAAAATCAAATGTAAAGATCAGAAGTGAGTAGCAGGCCAGACTGATGAGGAGATAAACTGTATCAGGACTGAGGCGTGCACTTACCTGCTGTTGGTGGATTTTAAAACAGACTTAATACAAAATGTTCTGTGATTCAGAAATACCTGAGCTTGCACCTGCTGCATTTAATCTTGTTCTGGTGTATGCTTTTGTGTGAGTTATTGTTACACATTGCTAAGTGGAAAGCTTGATGTGATTAACAAGGACTTGCTTAAATTTGATAGCTGCTAATAAAGGTAAAATTCATTAATTTAAAAGGCAATAGTTATTCTTAAACAACAGCTTATGTAGATGAGAGATAAATAGGGGAGCATGACATTGAACCTCAGCAACACTGGAGATGGACACTTTACCTGCCTGGTAAATGTATCTGATTGGGACTTCTCTCAGCATCTCATTTACAATGACCAGTATCAATGTGTCTAAAGAAAACATTTTATTTGTATATTGGAAAACAAATAGCTACACATTTCAGCTTATTTATCAAACTAATATATTAAAATGCATTAATGCACATATTCCAATATAATTATTTTGGTTTGGGTTTGGGGTTTTTTGAGGGAGGTGGGTGTGTGTTTGTTTGACTGTTTGGTTAATTTGTTTTTAAATTAAAAAAATCTTTATATCTTTATTTTATACAACTACAAAATGTATGCCTTTCATGTCTGTAATTTTTTCCAAAATGTTTTTATGTAGACAGTGACATTCTCAGCACTCATCAAGGATGTCACTAATACCAGCAACCAGGGCTGACTGTAGAAAAGTTATTCAAATGAGAAGTTTCTGCCACAGGTAAATAAAAAATATCTCAGCAATCCAGCAACAGATTAGAAACTTCAGGAGACTACTGGCTCGGAAAAGGCTTTAGGACTGATATGCAAATCCAAACAGTAATGAAAAACCTCATACTCCTGAGAGGAAGGAAATGCTTGAGCTGTCCATTCTTTCAGAATAAGGATTTGTATATAGCCTGAATGGTAACATATACAATCTACATTACAACCATATGGAATAAGAAACATTTCACACAAATTCAACAACGTATTCCATCATTAAAATCTGACTTCTGAAAACGTTTAAGAGTTTCTTTAGAAAAAGTTGGAAATCTCTGTGCAGATGCCGTGTACCATTGCCGTACTCCAAGGCACAAAACTGCTATGTTTTGGAAAGCAGAAGCTGAAATCACAGAACTAGATTGCTTTTCCTCCAAAACTTCATTGCCAGCCCTATGAAACTTGAGGCATGGCACAGCGTAAGGCAGAAAGCTGAAGTCTGAAATCGCACACTGAAAAGTATTAAAAGTTATATTGAATAACCAGTTGAATAGCTTAAAAGTTTGCATCATTGCACACCCACACATGAGCACTAATTGATGTTCCAGTAATATTAGACCAAAAAGCTAATCTATTTCTTTTTATTTCGATCATGGCACTTTCTGCTTCAACTGTTCAGTGAGCAACACTCTAAAATCTGTTAGTGTTGCACCTGGTTTGTAGCTGAAGAATTTGGCCTCATTTTTAAAGGGCTTTCTGAAGGCTTCTTCAGCTGCAGAAATTGGCCCACTTTCCTCATATTCAAGACATCTGACAGAGCCAGTATTTTTTTTTTTTTACCACAGCCACAATACAGTTTGTAAGACATTTTTGCAAAGATTCAATTTTATTGTTCTAATTACATGTTTGATAAGAACATGGCACTCCGATTTAGTTCCTGAAGCTTTAAGATTGTTACACTTGCTTATTTGAAACTGGACAATATTTGCAGAAATTTTGGGGATAACCTACAATGAATTGTTATGATTTGCAGAGTTCTGAGTAAAACATTGGATTCCTTTGAATGCAGTTGCACTGAGTGCTCATTGCACAAGCATGACTATGACAGTATATTCAGGTGTGTTCACTCAGCTCTGGATGTCTGTAACTGAGGTTTCTTCAATTCTAATGAATATTGGGGTTTAATGCTTTAAGACTTGTTTCATACAACTTTGATGTTTTTATTAATATTTAAAATTAGAGTACATGAAGACTTGTAGTAAGAAAATTTTATCTTTTGACTACGAGGTAGCAATGAGTGAGTAGGGAAAAAACAGCCATGCAATATAGAACAAATACATGAGGCTTTTACTTATTTAAATCTATGGACAGTTTTGTGCATTTATTTCACAAGCAAAGTTTCGTCACTTTAAAGCCATCCACTTGCTCTGCTGTCTCTGTGTGTTTTCTAAAATGAAGTCTTCCCTGTTGGTCTCTGACATACACTACCATTTGACAATGACATTTTCTTTGAATTTTCTTCCCTTTATTCCATGTTTTACTGGCAGTTATCACGTTCCTGCTTACATTCTGTTTAAGAAAAAAAAATAAAAAAGAAGATATGAGAGAGGAGAAAGGATAAGAGAGAAAGATGAAGGAAGAAAGAAATGAGAAGGAAAAAGAAGAGGGGAAAAAGTAGTTACATGAATAATTATTAAGATGTGAATGCAACTGCATTTTCATCTCTTACAGGAAAAAAATACAATTCTATACATGTCTTGTATTGAATAGCACTCCAAGGATAGCACTCAAAGGCATGGAGTTGAATGTTGATGTCACAATATTTTCCCTTAGAAAATTGAATTGAGTGAATTCGGCACAATGCAATATTGCAACATTCACTTTTAGTCATCTTTCATATTTTTGCTTAGCTGAAAAGAGACAATAATTCTGTAGAGCTGAATCCGAATACAAGACAAATGTATTTATTGCACTTGCTTTATAGATATACAGGTAGATTTCCTTGAATACCCATGTAGTAGAAAGCAATTTGTTTAAATGGAAAAGCTTTTGTGTTTTTTCTGTGAGACATGAAAATTTATCACTGAACACATGATTATGCTGAAGTAAAGAGGTATTTGAAGCACATGAACATGCCACAACTCCTGAATAGGCAGGATTCTTTTATACATTTGTAAACATTCAATATTTCAGAGGTGTTTCAAGTCCTAATTCTTTTTTAGTAATACTCCCTAAGAAGTAACACTTTTAAAGAAGTGTTTAGCTACAAGTGAAGCCTCACTGACAAAAAGCAGAAAGTGTCTGTGTTTTCATCAAGAACTATGTTGAAAGTCTGCAGCTTTCATAAATTGAAATATCTGTGATCATGATCTGACCCCACTGACCCCATGAGCTCACAGCGGACAACAGAGCAGAGCAGAGAATTCAGCCCAGCTCTCAGCCACAACCCTGTCAGCAAAGACTCACACCAGGGAAACTGCCTTGTAGAGAAATAATATCATTTCATCCAGTACAGTGCAATTCTAACGCAGCTTTATAACTTTCAGGACTCAAAATCCTGTCTTTGCACCCTCTTTTACTTTAAGCTCACTTGCCCATCCCAGTGATTATTCTAGATGTATTCTCTGGGTTCTAGAAACCCTAACCAAGAAAATATCAACATTTTCACAAACAGACACCAAAATACACTTTAAAATCCAGCTCTTAGACTTTTGCCAGTGGTTCATGTCAGCTGGTTCAGCTCCATGCCAGCAAAAGTGTTAACTAGCTCCTCTGGGTGCGTGTAGCAGCTGCTTTCAGGTCAGAGTGATACCATTCCCAGGAGACACCCAGAGCAGTGCAGATTGTGTGCCAGCCTTCTTTGCCAGGGAGAAATCAATGCAAGTGATAATAGGTTCCATTAATAAAGATAATGTCCAGAGACTTCAATCAAAATCAAATCATTAGAAATTATATTGATTTCTTTCTCAAAGAGAATAAACCTGAGAAATAGCTTCCAAACCCTACACTGTAAAACTCTTTTCTACCATATTCAAGAGATTAATACAAATAGGATTTGCTATTATAGTGTCTGTGTCAGAAGGTGATAGGCCTGAAAATACCTCTTGGTTGATGAAAGGGAGAAACAGGGTTTTTTTGTTTTCAGCAATTCTGGGAAAATGACCTCTACACTGTAGATTTAAACAGATTAAAAGTCAGCAGTGCAGCAAAACCAAATATAGATAAATATTGGAGGCCATTTTTAGTTTTAAAAATATCTCAGTTAAAAATCACTTGAGTTTTATGGCTTGACTTTTTTTGAGAGGCATGCTCTTGACACATTTTTGGGGACTGCATTGAGTAACAATGCAGAAAGGGAAAAATTAGAAAGAACAAGCAGTAAGGTTCTTAGTGAAGTATGTAAGGGAAGTGGCAGCTGTCTTTACATTGAAGAGAATGTGAATTGTTCAATAATTTTTCCTTCAAGAAACAAATATGCAGTGAAATAGGAATGACCACTCTTAAAAATAGTTTAGCTGCACTTCTAAAAATTTTTTTTCAGTGAATGTCATGAAATGATTATTTTTCTAGTTCAAGTTAGTCAGGAGGAATTTGAGATAGTTACTGGATTATGTAGATGTGTAGTGGGTTAACCCTGGCTGGATTCCAGGCACCCACCAAAGTCCCTCTGTCTCTCCCCACTGCAACCCTGTGGGGGAGAGAAAATACAGTGAAAGGTCCATGGGTTGAGATTAGGACTGGACAGATCACTCACCAAATACCACCATAGGCAGAGCAGACTTGAATTAGTGATATTAATTGAATTTATTACTAACAAAATCAGAACACAATAATGAAAAATAAAACCTAAAAAAATCTTCCCCTCAACCCTCCCTCATTCCTAGCTCTACCTCCTCCCCCCAGAAGTACACTCTGGTAATTGAATAGCTTTGTACACTGCTTAATTTCTGTGGTAAGTTTGCCTCTTTATACCTTGGAATATCTTAAACCATTAACAAATAGCCTAAATATTCCTCGGGTGTGCAGCTCTACTTAAGCCAGTGCCAGCTGTTAGCTACTCACCAGAAGCAGAGAAGAGAAATATAGCTCAAACCCCCTTTATGGTGTTAAGTCATTTATTTCCTCTGTCCCGAGAGACAGAGCACTGACCTGAGCAAATTGGTCAAGGGGTAAGAGGGTGAGGCTTTGTGTTCCATTGGTTTTGTCCCAGGGAGGGGAAAGGGGATACCAGGGTGGAGCTGGGATAAAGAACCAACCAGATCAGAGCCCGGGCTGCTTGAACGTTAGACAGACCGACTGTCTCAGAGTCACATGGCAGGGACCCGGCCGAGGTGCCCAGGGGGCTCCACCACAACAGTACAAGGAGACAGGGAATGGGGGTTATGGTCAGTTCCTCACAATTTGTTACTGCTGCTGCTCAGGGAGAGGGGTTGTACCCCTGCTCCACCCTGGGGTCCCCCCCATGGGAGACAGTGCTCCATGAATTTCTCCAACATGAGTCCGTTACCCAGGCAAGAGTCCTCCATGTACTGCTGCCATGTGGGTTACTCTTCCAGCTTGAGGCTGGCAGGCATTGGCTCTGTTGGACAGGGGGGAAGCTGCTGGAAGCTTCCCACAGAAGCCTGTAGCTTTCCTGCTACCAAAACCTGGGCATAAAAACCCAATACAAACCCCAAAGCTTCTTGATTTCCTTCTTTGACAGGCAGACATAAACTGGGAAATATGCAATGAACACAATATTCAAAAGAAGATGAAAAGAACTGGTTCATCACTCTGTGAGACTGGAAAGCTAATGCACAGCTGTCTAGTCTTCTGTCTTGTTTAGTTTTCCCTGTAATCAAATGACTACAACTATTAACCTTAGTAATAAAAAGGAGTGAGCTTAGGTTTGAATAAGACAGAAAAAATATGTGGGAAAAAAAACAACAGAAAATACTTAGGTAAGTTCAAATTGTCCCTGTGAGCTAGGATTGCAATAGATGAACTCCAGAATTTCTTTGCTGCCTAAATTATACTACATTCCTCTAAACAGCATTTCCTGTCTCAGACTGACCCAGTGGAACTCACTCTGACATGCATCAAGAACTGAGTGGTGCAATCTCAAGCAGTTCACAAGTGCTGCTTTTGAGAATTATGGGGCACATGTGAAAACAGAAACCTTGGAAAGAGGATGTGGAATATCCATTCCTTTTTAAAAATTGGTGGAGTAGGAAGGCAGAAAGGCCAGAACATTAACCTTGTCAGGCTAGCTCTAACACTCAAAATACTGCAACAAAAATCTATTTTACAAGCCACTAAAAAGACAGTAATAATTTCTCAAGGCCAACTGATGTAAAATAATGCATTTTATGCTAAAATGAATCCAAAACACTCAAAAGAAATAGATGTCATATGCTGCATTTTTTACATTAAAGACCATGAAAACCTACTAATTTGAATTTTTTTTTTTAAATAAGCTTGAAGAGTGTCCTGTAGATAGGGGTTTCCAAGCTCAGTTTCCTAAGCTAGTACTGCCACTAATAGTAAAAAGTCCCTGACAGCTCTCTTGAGCAGCATTCAGGTAAACAGGAGGCATTTTGCTCTCTAAGAGTAAGGGTTTTGAAGTAGCTTGAATACTCTCCTAGAGTTTTTTTTCTAAATGACTGCTCTAGCTGAAATTGTTAGAAGTTATATACAATTGCCTGAAAACCTAATGCCAAGAGCTATCAGTGTTCACTGTCAAACTAGAAGGATGTCCTGTGGCTTCCTGCAAAAATCCATCCTGTTTCTAGCATTTCTCAGTATTTCCATTAATGGCTCATAAAAGAGCTGGGAGTGTTCCTTATGAAATTTGTATACAATTTGAAGTTTAATGTGAGTTTCAAGCTCTACAGAGCTTGAATTAAAATTCATCAGCTGGAGGAGCAGTCTGAAATAAATAGGATGCAATTCAGCAAGGACAGGTGAAAACGTAGGAATAGTTAGCTGCACAAATAGGAGATGGAAAACCACTGGATGAAATTAAGTTTGGGAGAAAACCTTCAGATCTGCAAATTGAAGAGTTTTCAGTGTGATACAGCTGCACTGTTTCTACCTGCCTCTTTCTGGCATTTAGAAGCAGGTGGGTTTTATGCAAGATGTGAAGCAATCCTCACCTTCCCTCCAGTTTTGGCATGGTCTCAGCAGTAATCCTGCCTCTCATCCAGAATACAATAATTAGAGAAAGATAGAAGCATTGACATACAAATAAGAGAGTGGTAAGGATAATCAGAGCCCAAGGAAACGTGGCTTGTCAGGGGCAGTTGAAAGAAATGCAGTTGGCTAGGCAAGAGAAGACTGAGAAGAAACAACAATCTCAGGATGCATTAAAGGCCCTTGCAATTACTTTGAAAGCATTTCCCGGTGAGGGACACATCTTCCAGGACTGTGCAGCACATTTTTTCTGGTACACAAAGAAGTATTCACCTAATATAGGCCTAATTTTGGGTACTGGGTGGATCCATTCTCCTCACCCTAAGCAGTGTTTCTCGTTATGGGTCACATTGAAAGGTGATGTACCATCAGTTAGAAAATGCATGCTCAGTTACAGGCAAGTAGTCAAACAGGCTGGGGAAAAGCAAATTTTTCCAGTGGAATGTATTTATGGAAAAATATCTTTGCCTCACAACACGACTCACAGATTGCAATTAAAAAGGACACATAATCTGCAAACTCTTGAAGGTTGGTGATGTAGTAGTGTAGTCAACTGATGGCAGAAGCTGTCTTTGTAGGCCTCCAACCCATTTCAGCTGTGTACTTATTAAACCAAATTGAATGAAAACTGAGAAGGGGAAGAGAAGGAGAATTAAATACATGGCAAGAATTCAGCTACCAGGTGAGGTGGCTGAGACTCAGACCCACCAGCATTTTACAGCAGAGAAGATCCAGGGCAAATGCTTTCCCTCAACACCTATGTCTGTCCAGGTGCACAGCCCTCTCACCTCCATTAACTTTAACAGGGTTTTGAACACCTCATTCAGACAGAGATACCAACTCATCAGTGATTTACTTAGCTGGTGTTCTGAAATCTACCCTGTGTGCTTGGAGTCATTTTCATGGTCCACCCACACCTGTTCCTCTTGATATTTTCTTCATCTTACCTTCTCAGTATTTTCTCCTGATCCATTTGCTTTTCTCTACCCCTTTCATGGGTACAAACTTCCCTATGAACAGCCAACAACCATCAGCCAGGTACTGCTTGCTGGTGCTTTGTGAGATGCTGGATTAGAGACCCTTGATATCCTCCATAAAGGAGATTAATTACTTAAAAGAGATCTTGAATAAATGAACCCAAACAGACTCCCTTTTGTTGAAGAGCTGGGAATGTGTATATTTCAAGGGCATGTTTTCTGGTGCTAGGGATGAAGGTAGTGAGGTTGTAGGTGAGTCTGCCTGACAGCTGCATCTCTGTCTCTTTCCACGTCTGTGGAGAGGGAACATCTTGTGACAATTGCATAGTAAAGACAGTTGTGTCTCCATCCTGAGTTGTCTGCATTCTGCTGTCTCCTTTCTTCACATTCAATTCACTTTGTGTAATTGAGCAGCATTTGTTTGTTCTTCCTCTTGCCCAAGCATAAGACAGAATAGCTTTGCCTTCCATCTTTTGTAAAGAAAGCACTTGTGGTTTTGTAGATGATGTAGGCTTCTTGGGGGAAGATTAAAATTTTCCAGCAAAACAAAGAGGAACCTCTGACTGAAGCATTTAAATTCCAAGTGTTGAATGAGAGAACAAAATGTAAGCAGAAAAGAAAGTGCTTTTGCATTCCGGGTGCATTTCTCTGCATTTCTCCTCATAATCCTGGGCTTGAATGGCAGCTGAGTAGCAGTGCTGCCTGCAGCAGTGTTTATTACCAGAGGCAAAAGCTTTTGCTACAGCTCTCCTTTTAACTTTTGCAAAAAACGTTGTCAGTCACTATGAAGACATTAACAGAAGCATCAGAGAATGTGTAGAATGTAAATATTTATGTTGTGGCTGTAAAACAGACAAACTGAAAAGGCCTAACTTCTCTGAAGTTCTTGGGGAGTGAATCAGGGCTGTGAACCCACTCCATGAGCTGCTCCCTGAATGTCTGTGTGTAGGAAGCTTCTTTCTTCAGCAGAAGAGTATTAATCATAATGAAAGCCAATTATACTGCAGGCAATAAGTGGTATGCTATCACAAAAGTGTACACACATACAGAGATCAGTACTTTCCCCCATGTCTTCCCCCATCATTTCCTAAAAAACCCACCTGCAGAAAGGCTCTTGCCTGGAAATCTGTCAGGTGGGTGTTGGTCTGCACAGAGGCCTGCTACAAGAAAACACAAACAGAAATGCTTTTATAGAATTACCTAAAAGAATCTGGCATCTATGCAGTGACCCAGCAAATCCATATAAAAGCACTTGTCAGACCCTTTGAGGGGAAAGGATTAGCACATCTGATAAACACATGGTAAGAGGCAATTCCCTCAAAGGCTGGTTAGCAATTTCTAATAAGACCTTTTCCCCTCCACATGAAGTTTGAGCTTGATGACCTTGGAAGTCTTTTCCAACCTTAAGGATTCTAGGACTCTGTGAGTATGCCAATTCAATAATTTGCATATTTAGCAGGAACACATCAGTTTAATTCAGACTTGCAAGGAAAACGCCCCTACCCTTCCACCCCCTTGCCTGCACTACCCATGGCAGAGCCTAGAAGATGCATTTTACAGGACTGACAGGCTCCCCACTGTGCAGCCAGATATCTAACAATCCTAGAAGTCTGAGCTTGACTGGTAGTTGCAGAAATTCACCTTCCATGAGTTTGTTGTGCAAGTATTTTGGGCTCAGAGTCACAGGGGTACCCTCTTCATATTGCTGTCAAATTATGGGGGTGCATTTGACACATGAAGCCAGAGCCATATATCTTCCAAAAAGAGTATTTTGGTGTAGGCAAAAATCATCTTCATGGCAACAGATGAGTGGCATAGGGGATCCTACAGGTTCAGACCTGTCCAGCTGCTGAGGGCTGTTACCTATCAGTCAGCACTTGAGAACATCAAGTACATACAAGAGCTGTTTGCTTCAGGACATAGCAGAATCTCCCTCACTGAAGATTTTTTGAGAATAGGGTAGACTCACATTTGTCAGAAATATTCTAGGAAGAGCTCAGCTTGCTGCAAGGCAGGGCATAGATGACCTGACCCCTGCAAGCTCCTCTGAGCCATGCTGATTTTTTTCCAGGTCACTAGACAGAGCAGTGTCTGGTTCCATTTCAGATTTCTGGATGCTGGGTACATCCTATGTATTTGAAGCTCTTGAGATCCAAGCAGATTTTAAACATATACTTTCCAAAGCAAACTTTCAGAAAAGTGTGGACAGTTTAAGTGAGCAGTTTGCAGAGGAAAACCGTGTGCAATTCTTCCAGAAATACTTGCATTAGCAGTGGAATAAGCCTGTTCTACTTGCCAGGTCCCTACAAATGGGGAAAATGTAAACAATTTAAATGGAAAGGTAGAGATGAGAAGGGAGAGAGGCCACAGGGTCAGCTGCCTCAAAAGTGTATTAACCTGAGTCTTGCCACTTGGAGCAGGTCTGAGTAGGCTGAAGTACTTGGGTCTTTCACCCTAAATTTTCCTGCCTGAGAAGCAGCTCAGTGTAACAGATCTTGTTTAAATGATGCACAACTGAAAAGTTGTGCTTCCTGAAGATGCAGCCTGCAGTGTACTCACAGAGCTGACAAATGAGGAAAATACCAAGGCCAGTATGGCCCCCCCAAGAACAGCTCCTAAGTGTCCCTTCAACCCTTTCTGGGGTTCCTTAGATGCAAGTTGAGATCAGGACATTGGCTGGATAAAACAATTTTACCACCCACTGTCTGCCACCTCTTTCTTATACTGACAAGAAGTGGGCAGAAGTGAGACCTCATCCCAAGCCAGTGGGCATGGATTTATGTGATGGGAGGATGCATGTGTTCATGTCTGTCAGTGAAATGCTTGCACTTTGATCAGACAAGAGGCTCAGTGAACTCAGTGGAGAAGTAGAAACCTCTCCATTAAAGGCCTTAAATAATTAGTTAAAATTGGACCATTCACTTTATTATAACCAATTTCCTCATTCGGTGTTAGAAGTAGTTTTTTCTTTACTTCCTGCCTCAGCTAATTTTTATTAGTATACCAATTTTTCACCTTTAGGGCCCAGTTCTGATTACCTGCACACTGATGATAACGTTTGTGTAACAACACTGGTTCTAACAGCAATAGCTCTCTATTCATGGTGGTATAAGCAAGATAGGAATCTGGCTCTCAAAGCTCTATTTAAACTTGACCTGGATGATTCATATCCTTGAGATCTCAAAATGAGATTACAGCAAAGTGCTTTATAGTGGGCTGCCAAAAGGGCTAATCCATTCCCTGAAGCTAATGCACAGTACAGCACCTTGATTGTTATCAGAGGTGGGCAGGGAGTGATCTGCCTACTCACTACTTGTCTGTCAGCATTTTCTGCTTTTTAGTGCCTAGAAAAGGTCTACAGTTTTGCTTTTAGCTTTTAAAGCTATTAACAGGCTGGAAATTGATGTTGCCAAGGACATCTGTAAATGTGCCTTGGGGATGTATAAATACTTTATAGTATTGAATTGTTCCCCTTTTTGTTAGCCACAGGAATCCTATCAGACTGACGAGGGTAATTTCCAGTGATGCCTCTCAAACCGAACATGAAAACAAGTTGGTGACTCTGCCATGCCTTTCCCCTGGACCAACCCTGAGAAACTCTCCATCAGTCTTTCATGATCAAATTTAAATTAATTTGAATTTGAATCTTCCCTCATGAACTTTCTTCTTTTGTTACAAAAATTGAAACCATATCTATCATAGTAAATTTCTTCTCACATCTAATTTTTTTTCCTGATACGTGAGGACCAAAGCAGAAGCTTACACAACTTTGCATTGTACCTACAGGCTTTGCAATGTGCTCCACAGCAGCAGCAAGTGCAGCAGAGATGTATTTCTGCCAGTCACATGACTCGCCCAGAAATCCTTTCCTGTGAGTCCTGGGGTGCAGAATTCAGCCTCTACACCTGTGCAATGGCATAAGGCTGGATGTATCTGTAAAAGCACTGGGAACACAGAGGAAAAAAAGGCCTTTGCTGCAATACAGAAGACCAGAACAGTGCTGTACCGAAGGCACCTAGAGATCTGCAGACCTATTGTAGCACACTGAATTTCCCCCTCAGCACACATGATGACTCTCTGGGAAGCTTAAATTAGTATGTCTTTAATCAGCCCATATTCTTTAATAATGCCTCTTTTAATAGGGACAACTGGATCCAAGGCAATCCCATCAATCAACACTGACAGCTGTGGCTGTGATATTTACTCCACTGACTCTCCTGCAGTTGCAGACCTCCTGTCTTTGTAATTACATGCTTAGTTTTAGGCTTCCAAATTTGAAATGTTGAACAGCAGGAGGTTGGTGAGATTTACTGTCTTTAGAAGGATCCAGGAACAGTCACAGGTGACAACTCCTGGACATGTCTTCACTTCTACCTCACTGAAGGGAGGCAATCAACTGAGGGCCCTTAAAAAGTGGCTCTGAACCTTACACTGACGAGCAGTTTGCTCATAAAGGCTGGTAATTGAAAGTGTTAATGGTTACATTAGCCCTTGGTGGAAAATATTAGCAGTGAAGCATAATATTCCCATTATTAAAAGTCAGCAAAAAAACCACCTACTTCTATGTCCATTTCACAAATGCCTGAATTTAGGAAAGACCATGATGTCATATCAGCAATAATGCCAAGCATGCAAACTTACCTTTCTTCCACATCCATTTCTATGCTTCCTACTTCAGTGTTCAATTGGTTGCATTTTGCTGGCAAAGTAAAAATCCTAAATTATTTTGATCACAATCTCCATTTCTAATTAGTTTTTAATCACAGAATTCCTTGCACCTGTTATGAAATAAGGATTATCATAGCAAAACAAACTTTGGAAGCCAGTAAATAAAGCCACATAATTTTCTTCCTTAGAAACCTTCATGTGTATGTTTTGTTCAAAAAGTAATTAAAAGGATTCCATTTGTTTGTTTATTTGTTTATGGAATCATGTTTTGGGTCATGCAACAATCTTAAAATAAACAATTTGACATTGCTGTCTATTTGGCATAGATCAGGGGCACTCCTGGTTGCTGGGTTTAACTATTTAATAAGGAGGTAAGGAGAAGACAGGGCCAGGCTCTTCCCAAGATGCATAACACAAGGACAGGAGGCAACTGTGACAAGGTGCAAAAAACAAAAGGAAAACTCCAGCTAAATGCTTGGAGAGAAAACTTACAAGGAAGGAGATGAAGTGTGAAAACAAGCACTGAGACTGTGGAATATCCAGCCTTGGATATATTCAAAACTCAGCTCTATGAAACCATTAGCTCACTGACCTCTGAAGCCAGCCTTCTGCTCTGAGCAGGGTGTTGGAGTAGATGACTGCATGGGTCTCTTCTGACCTAAATTGTTGTGTGATTTGTGTGATTCTGTGTATCTGACCTTGGTGTTTTAAGTGCTCTTTAAAGTCCCTGTTTTGGAAAAAAACAAGGAGAAACATGGGTCTTCCTTGTAGAAAACAATCACTGTTAATGAAGCTAACACCCTTCATGTAAGGAGCATGAAGAACACAAAGGTATATACATATGCATGCCTCCACCACAACCTTACTGAAAGTGGAAACAGAGGCATAAAACAACAAGTTTTTAAAAGTAAACCTAAAATTCCTGTGATTTCATCAAGTCCTAGCAAGAACGTAAAAGAGCTTGATCATTACTACCATCCTTTTGCTTTGTTAAATCCTCAGATGAATCTTTAGACGAAGGAGGATTCATGTCCCAAAAGTAAGAGTTGAGAGAATGAGCTAGCAACCCTGAATGTGTATAAGGGATTGCTGGAGGCCTGAGATTATCTCCAAAATGTTATACCAAAGTGTTTCAAAACTTTTTAGCTGTATCACTTTGTTAAGCTGCTCTTCCCTTCCTCTCCCACCATTTATTGTGCATTTATCTGTGGAAGATGTTTCACAGAGCTGTGCCAGTGTCAATGTCTGCAAAGCAGTGAATGCACAACCCTCTGGAGAATGAATCATCTGCTGTAAGCTTTGACTGGAACAACAGTGAGTTCAGGAGTACCAGAAATAGCCAAGGTTCTCCTAAGAAATGAAGAGAGAAAAAGAAAAATACAACCCAGAAAAAATATGGGCAAAATATAGGTTTGTGTAAAGTTCCACAGTATCCCAGATGGATGTTTTTGTTTTCTACAGACATTTCTTTTGACAGTCCTCCAAAAGAGTTCTGAGCATTCACTGCATAATAACTATTTCCAAGGCCTAGATAGCATTCAGAGGTTTTAAAATAATCATCTCTTACATGAATGGTTTACAGTTTCTCTCTCTTCATGCTTTAAATTTTGTCCAATGGAATCTCAAACTCTCACAGAACAGAAGGACCTGAGAGCGCCTTGCATAAGCCCCTCACATGGATAGATCTTTTCTCTGTCAACTTTCACATAAGTCACCATGAAAGGAGATAAAAAATACCTGAATATATGTAAAACTTTGGCTTGAGACAGAACCAAAATTTAACTAGGCTAATAAAAACCACTTTTCAGTTCTCAGCTGCACTCTGCCCTTCAACAGCAATGTACAATACATAAGATCTTTCAGGGAATGCTGTGTGATCCAAGTACTGAGAAAATAGTACTGCTGTAGTTTGTGATGACCCTAAACCATTTGGACTTTCTCCTCTTCTTTCCCAACAGCTCTTGAAAGGATTCCTCCGGGTTTCTAGATGTCTTTTTGCATCCCAGGCACACTTCTTAAATATCCTCCCACTCTGAAGCTATTTATTGCACCAGGCTCTGTGCTATCCCATCTGAAATTCCTCCACCTTCTGAAGAGGGATTTTCCTATTAAAGAAGAATTTTTTATGCCAAGAAAAGGTTAAAGACTTAGCATGCATCAGCTGGGCTGTGGTAGCTTTACATGTGCATGTTTTTAGTTTGTTTTAAACAGAGTACAATTTCAATAGAGCTCATTGCCAGTTCATAGTACCCTTCTGTAATCATGGGTTAAGCACATGCATGCAATTGCTGATAAACTCTTATCATCTGCCAGTCCTCAGAGAAAATCTTGCTTACCTGTGCATTGATTTATAGTTAAAGATTTGGACCAGGTTACACGCTTGCCTTGCACTGAGGAGAAAGCCTGCACACTGAAATCATTGCAGCTGTTTGGGTGAGCAACTGCTTGAGCAAGGGGTTCCTCACAGAGACTTCTAACAGCCACCATAATCCACCCTTCCAGGGCAATCTGGTAACAAACAGTGGTTCTGAACGTATGACTCCTACTGAAATTCAATGTTTTCATCTGCTTGCCAAATGTTGACAGTTATGCAAACATGGTGTCTAAAGAGCATTAATTGCTTGCATGCCGCTGTTCCTGCACTTTAATGTCCTAGACATGATGTAGGGTCACCTGTCATTTTTCCTTGATAGAGAGGATTTAGCAATAACCCTAGTTTGTGGGCTTAAAAAACCTCAAAAACCCCAGGTTTTTTGTACCTTGTATTTAATCCAACATCCTTGCAGAGCAGATATTTACATCAAAAGAGGTGAAGGTATCTTTTTTTTAATGACTGAAAAAGATTAAGGCTATTTTGTTTCTTTTATGTCCAGGGCACCATATCTTCAACACAGCTAGGAAGAGGTACCTGAAGCTGTGCTGAAATGTTTTTGAACTTTTCAACCCACTGGTTCTCCACTACCATATCTCCATCAACAAGAACTAGAGGAGCATGAGATAAATGCAAACACACAGAATGCAACTTCAGAGCCCAGATTTCTGTCTGCCCATGGAGAAGTTACAATTATGCCTCTCTGATTAAAAGAAAGTCTGCAGCAGCCAAGCACTGATTGGGTTTGAACAGCCTAATGACTTTGCTAGCACATGATGTTTGATAGCATCTCCAACAGACACTGATGATGCAGATTTCTCTTTTTGGAAGGGAGTGATAAACCCCCCTGTTCTAGCTGATAAACTTGTACATACCCGGCCATGATCCAACTGTTTCTCGGCCACCTGTACAAGCAAAATGAGGCTCTGCTGTTGCAGCAATTTAGCTCCTAATATTCTCAGGCTGATAAAAACCAGACCACCTCAACCAATGACAATTTTTACATAATGCTTTTTATTTTCAAACCAGCCTGCCCACCCTGTTCTGCATGTAAGCCATGGCTGTGTTTACTGCCAAAATTAACAACTCTATCTCCTCCAGTGTGAAGACCTAATGACATATGAGCAAAATCATGTTGTTATATTCCTACAAATGAAAGTTATAGATATATTTTAATTAGGAAACACCAATGTCTTCATCCAGAGAACAACTAAGTTCTAATAATCTTAAGTTCATAAGTAAACTCTGGGTAATTTTCAACTGAGTTTGTCCTGTGATAAATGTTTAAATTTATCATATGATAGAAGTGGTTGGGATTCACACCTGTGCAAGTAGCTACCAGCGCATGGACACAGGTTCTCACCTTTCCAAATATCAGTAACAATTCCGTTTTACAGTGCATGGTTGTCTGAGCAAAAAGCCATGAAGCAGTCCCACAGTGACTGTGAACTGACTCATCCAATCCCAGAATGGCTCAAACGTACACAGAATATGTACACAGCAGTCCCATTGCTGGTTTTGCTTCCTAAGCTCCAAGTCTATGTCCTGGAAAAGTACAAACTTTCCATTTTTCCATATGAAAAAGTCTGGAAAAAAATCAGAAGTGTGGAGTTGAAGTGCTAGTTTTATCCTTCATTTCCATAGCCTTTAATATAGCAACAAATAGAAAACAGTTCCATGCTGACAACACAAAAGCTATGGGGCACTAAAGGCAATTAAATGGCAATCAAGCCTTCAAGTCACAGAGCAGGTATGACAATGGTTTTGACCTGCTTCTAAGAAGAAAAAAATTCAGTAGCCTTCTATTTATACTATTTGAAGCATCATAAGCATTTATCTGAAGAATCTACACAAACAAAACCTTAGCAATTAACTAAATATTCAAATAAGGTGATTTCAAAAATCAGGCAGAACCTAAATATTTATTAATTGCATTGTTGAACCTTAAGTGCTGACAGCACATTTTATCTCCCTAAATTCTGAAGTTAGCTAATCAATAGTCAAGCAAACTACTAATTTGTTCCAAAAATAAGAATACATTCATATGCTTTGCAGATTGCAAGGAAAATGAGTAAGTTTAAATAGAAAACTCCCAGAAAATGAGTAAGTTCAAATACTACAGCTCCTGGTGAGAAAAAGTTTGAAATACTGCCAGCTGTATGCAGAAGATAAACTAGCCTGACTTGATTTCTAGAGGTAGTAACAGACAGATTTCTTTTCCTGCAACAGATTCATCCAAACACAGTGTTTTTTGCCATTTTTTCTCCTGAAGCAACTGGGGGGGAAAAACCCCAAGAACATACTCATTTTGGGGAAAAGACAGGAAGTTTACAAGAAATATGATTAAAGAGAAAGTGAAAATTTTAGATATAGATAACCTCAGGGGATTTTTTTCAATAAGAGATAAGTATTAAAAGTTTCATTCTGGACCTGAATTTGTTGCCCAACAGCTTAAACATCTATAGTGGGACAAAATAAGTGCAAAATGCCACCATTTAAATTTGATGTTATTTGAAAGCCTCACAGATGGAAGTAATTCCACGAAATATAAAGCAATTTGGAAACAAAACTGCTGGTTTACATTCCCAAGTGAGCATTCAGGCAGATTCACACAAACAATGATGCTCAATTTAACCAAACTGACAGAGGGTTAGAACCCTTTCCACCTGAGAAAACCCACCTCCATAAAGTATTTTAATGGTAGTTTAGTAGTTTTTAACAGAGCAAAAAATCACAAAGCAGGACTTCCTTTGTCAGAAAGGACAAAGGGTTCTCCTGTTCTGGGCAGGTAACCCAGAAAGAAGGGACACAGGAGGGAATTTACTTTGGGATCCTGCCACAAAGTGGAGAGATCAGAAATGCCTGTTTGGTGACCCATAGCAGAAGAAAACCACAATTTGCTGCCTATATATGAGTGTGTCACAGAGTGGAGTTTTTTATAGCAGCTGGTGAGTACAGCACCTCCTGAGTGAGTACAGCACCTCCTGAGTGCCTGTTTGAGACCCTGCTAAGTTCTTTGCAAAGTAAAGCACTGAGGTTCACGTTGGCACGTCTGCACTTTGTACTTGCCTGGCAATTTTCCAGCTCACTTCCCACCCAGCTTGGAAATCTGCCCGGAGTGTAGGATGCCAGCAAGCATCATTTGGTTCGTACTGTTTGGCTTTGTTGTCGACAGTTGGGTTTAAACTCTGCTGTACATCTGGCACAGTTTTGCAGGCTTATGCTGCTACTCACATTTTCTCAGCCTCCCCCACGTTAAAGGTGGGAAGGGAAAGAGAGTATTCTCCTAGACTGCCCATACTTGAAGGTTTCTTGTTCTTCTCAAGGTGGATGTCCTGACAGAAATCATCTTTTCTCACTGTGGTATTTCCCCTCCCAGAACAGCAGAACATTGGGAGGCAATAAACAACAGAAACCTCCATAGACAGATTTCCATTCTCTGTCCCTTCTGTGGCTCCTCCTTCCCTTCACATGCACATTTTCCCCTTTTCCACTTATCCCAATCCTTCCTCATTCTTCAGTCATGCAGTGCCCCCAGAGGAAAGGTAGGGACATCTGCCCACCATTACTTGCCACCTGCAGGAACGTTGCTGGTTCCAACACCGAGCTGCACCCTCCATCCAATCACTGCAGACACCTGCCAGGAGCAAGGAGGGCTTTTTGTGGTCTGGTACCAAGACATGTGAGCAAAAAAAGGTTAAAAATTACCAGCATAAATGCTGACTGAGAGCAGTAAATGTTTTGTTGTTTTGGGTTTTTTTCTCATCAACTGCACAAGACCCAGGTCTGCATTGACTGGATCTTCGAGGAAATATCATTTACCTATGACTTGGTACCTGAGAGAGGTAGAAAAGTGAAGAGCCCACCAAACCCTCTTGCAGCCCTCCAAGCTGTCTCCCATCTAGAAGAGAAGGAGCTGATGATGTTCCTGGCAAGCTCAATCTTTTCATGCTCATCTTGGGCATTTTGGATCAGCCATGCTCAAAATCTCTTCTGCCAGTGGGAGGAACTTTGGGGAAGCTCCAACAAAATTGTTTTCCCCCCAGGACATCCAAACTACACCTCTGCTGTCCTTCTTCTAACCTCCTGAAGCAAAGAAAGGTGGTTGTCCTGCTGCTCTAGTCTAACAAATCCTCGAGGGCAGCCAAAATCCACATCCTGGCTGGATGGCCCTACATCCATCTCCCCATGGCTGCACGACTTTCTGCTTCAGAGATGGTTTTCCTCCACTCCTTCTTTCTGACATTTTATCAACAACTTTCCCAGTCTTCCGTGGCTTATAACATCACTTCTGGAAAAAATAAAAATTGCTTTGTTCAACTGAAGCAATATTTCTGTAAACTATTTATAAATCTGTCTTTCAGTTTAAGTGGCTGTAAATAGCCAATGCCACAAACACAGCTGAGCCACATCTCAGGCTGAAAACAAGGGCTTTTCTCTAACCAGGGGCCTTCAGGCAATGCTTTCAGTTTTCTAAGTGCCTTTATTTATGGTAGACATATAACCAACCAACAACCCCCAAATACTTTTGCTTTGTTGGTATGCTAAACCATGCCTGATTTGCAGCACACCTCAAATTTCAATGATATATGGAAGGATGAGTCAGTAAAATTCATTAACACAAATAAAATAACTAGTGCAAGTAAAGGCCTTTTTTCATTTGAATTAAAGTGGAGAACAAAGAGAAATCTATCAAAATTCTTAGGGAAAAGCACAGTGTGTTCAATTAGTCTTTATGGAAATCAGGTGTAACACAAGTCACACAGCTTTGAAGATGCTTAATTTTGAAAAAAAAATATCATGAGGAAACCACTTTGACTGCTCAGCAAAGCAGTAACTAACCTCTCCCCTATGATCATTCATTCAGTTTGGCTTTTACTGATAAAATAGACCAATTTCAGCTCTGAGTTTTTTTCCCAATAAACACTGAACATAATCTGAGCCAACATGATTTTAACTGTCACAGATCCAGATGGTAGGGGGGCATGAAACAAGTCCCAGGCAGCAAAAAGACACTTCCCAAACTGAAAGTAAGTCTCATAATAAAGCCATATGTCATGTAGGAAAAACACATGGAGCACACATAGGGAGTCAAGTAGACACCATGAAGACCATGAAGATCTAGTCTTTTTCCTTTTTTTTTTTTTCTCCACAAAAAGCAGAAGATGACCTTCCCTTAGGGGGAAATCAGCTGAGAGAAGGCATCCTGCCAGCAGCCTGAAGTACCATGGCTATCCCTGAGCTTCCCATGGCCAGCATTAGGTGATAGTTCCTCCTTTCCCACTACAGATGCACAGATTGCTTATTTATCCCTGCAGTATTTATTGGGAGCTTCCTACCTTGCAGCTCACGTCTGTCTTCCAAATGCACTTTACACCATGACCTCACAGCTGTGCTGAATTCTGTTATGCTATTCTCTGTCAGCACAGGGATTTACCAGAAAATGTAATGTGGATAGGCAGAGATATGCAATGTCTGACAGATGAAACAAGTGCTAAGAGCAGCAACACCTGCAATGCTGATGTGGGCTGGTGGTGCAGAAGAAGAGAAAATTGCTTTGCACTGGATGTCCACAGGGACCATCGAGAAAAAGCTACCACAACCATTTTGAGAGCTCCATCAGGCACACCCAAAAAGCAAGCTCTTCTCTTGATCCAACAATACTGGGGTTATTTTATCAAGGCAAGGTTAACTAGTTAGTAGTAGCAGATAAGGAGTGAGAAAGACTTCACTGTGCTATGCCAGAGCCCTGAAGCAAGTTCTGCCCATATCTCCAGCAAACCCCACAAGTTTGGAGACTGCTACTGTCACCCCAAGGTTATTGTGTAATTCCCCACATGGAGATAGCTGCCTGTCTTTCACAGTCCCACATGCACAGTTTATTCTTTAATATTTTTTAAAGTACTACAGCCTCCACTAGAAGTATTAGCCAGGAAGCCTTGATTCAGCTGCTCTCCTCTCTGCATTTGGTATCAGGGAGAGTCATTTTGAGACAAAAGGAAGAGTACATTTGTGTTTATCTGAGAGAAACCAATAGACCAGATCTTTATTAGTCAAAGTCAGTGAAACTGCACAGTTGAGAATGTGATCCAGTGTTTACAAATATATATTTTTCAGCCAGACTGTTTTGGTGCAGTTTCTCCTCCAGAAATGGTATTCCTATACATCTTCATTTATTCTCCTAATGAACTTAACGAGGTATTTAGTGACACAATTTATAGAAAGAAAAATTAATGGCATTGCATTCCCAGCTTATGTGAAAAGGAGCTGTCGTACTTCAGCAAAACAGATAGAATTCATCCACCCATATAGTAGAGTTCTAAACTAATTAAATAGGCTGCTTATCTCAGATATGAAATTCAGGCTTCATCTTTCAAAATGAGAGGTTTGAGGAGGAAGACTATTATGGTCTATCAGATATATATATATAAAATGTCTGAATTAATCTTTGGATGTCTCTCAGAGAAACTGAGAAGGTTCTCATGTTTTCTATAGAATACAGAGAGTAACTAGAAATGATTATAACTTGTACTTCTGTAACAGGATCTAGTTCAAGTTCTCTGTAATAGATGGGATTTTTCTTAGGTCTCACAGTTCTAATTTAAATTATCTATCCTAATCCTGCAAACTGCATTGTTTTGAATTTAAATATCAGACTTTTTTTAGCTGTCAAATGGCTGATCATCTTCTGATATGCAAAACAGAAGAAGCATAGTGAGAGTAAATTAAAGCCAAAGGAATATGTCCCAAATACTGTGTATTAGGCAGGGTCAGGTAGAACAAAGACCAAGTTTAAAAGCATGCAGAAAACTTACATTAGTAATGAAGTGCGATTTTCATAAATATAAAAGGAGAAAATTCTAAGGGAGTTGGGAAGAAACTAAACTGTAAGAAATCCACAAATTGTCTTTTTGTCTTTTCTGGTGCCTGGTACTGTGTATTAACAGGAATACGTTACTACAGTGAATAGGCTCCAGAATTTAATGAGCTGCTGATATTCTTGTACTGTTTGAGAGCTACAGAGTGAGCCTTTAAAACTGCCTAAGATCTGAACAATCCTTTACGTCCTTTGCTGTTCCTCAGGGCTTTCGTGACTCTTCAGCAAGCAAACTGCGCTGCTGTTGCAGGGATTGGGCCGAAATTCCTGACTGCTGCGAGTGCTCCTTGTTTTTTCAGGTTTGAGCACCAGGTTTGCGTCTTCTCTTGGAAGCCAACAGGAAAACTGGTCACAAACAGAGAGGCAAATCCAGGGGTAGTCTTGGAAACATGAATCAGGGAAGGAAACTGTAAATCTGCTCTTCAATCACCTGGCACAAATTATTGTCATTTGTATCTGATCTGCCCAGCACCTTGATGATCTGCAATCAAACAGTAACAACAGTTAAAAGTAGTGATTTCACAACATTCTGTAGATGTATAAAACACAGGCAGGTGTTATTTGGATGCATTGATTCAGCCACTTTGAGAGTTAAATTGACCAGAAACAGTATGAAGTACATAAGGAAAATAACAAAAAATAAGATTTCTTACTGATGTGAAAACAAATCATAGATAAGAAGAAAATACATGCTTAGACTAGACCTTAGCCAAGAGGCTATGTTAAATAAATATATTTAAAGCTGTTAAAGCTTTAACAGTCAGAATGATATGGAACTTCAGTATACAATGAAGTTTTATGTGGTATCCTCAGCAGAGAACTGCTCTTCTACATTTGGTTCATGAGTTACTACACAGAGCAAACTGAGGTATCAGAGCTCAAGTAGTAACTTCAGTAACATTATGGATATTAAAAAAAATCTGTGCTGTATTTAGACAGCTAAATAGGTTTAGAACCAGACATTATGAAATATCCATGGACAAGGACTTGCATCCACCTTTATATCTGTGAGATAGCAGTGAGTATTTGGGCATGCAAAATAAAATCTCTCAAAGAGAAAAGTGCAGCCACACCTATGTCTGCAAGTGGAGGACAAGAACAAAAGGCAACACACTACAGAAAAACAAATATCGTCCTAAGAGATATCCTGGGGGAAGATTCATTAAGATGCAAAAATACTCAAGAATAATGTTTAAGTGCCAATTAGTGAGATACCCACTCCTGCAGCAGCATGCATCTACTTCTAGGTAGCTCGTGCAAAATCATCATAGTGTTATGCCCACTGGGAGCAGATGCTTCAATTAGAGGTTACATTTATAATGTAATTAAATACCTAATTTATTAAAAGGAATGCAAATCACCTCATTTTCTAAGTGGCAACAGTGACGTTTAGAGCAAACTATGCAGCATCTTTGTTTTAGGAATTAAGCAACGCATGCCCTTGATGATGGCAGTTCCAAAATGGCCTCTTGCTCACTGGTATCTTGAGGACCCCAGTGAGCATAAAAATTGAGAAAAGGGATCATAACATTTATGAGACACAACTGGGACAGACCTAATAAACTGCATTTCGAGACGGTTTGGGGAGTTTTTTAATTTTTCCTTTTTTATATCAAGAACTCAACACATTTATTTAGTGTTTTTAAAAATCTTTTTTACACAAAAGCTTTTAATTGTTTTTTAGAATCACCTCTTGGAGCTGTTGTAGCTTTTGGGCCTGTTCCTCAGTAACTCTCTGGTGTGCAATTGAGCATCTGGTTGATGGCTACCATTCCCTTCACAAGAGCAATTCAGATGATTTGTTGTAACAGTAAGGCCCGTAATGTAATGGGAGAAGATTAGAAACAAGCAGCCCTGCAGAATTGCTAAAATACATAATCATTTGTACTGGTGTTTAACTCATATTCCATATGATCCTTTGTTAACAAGACTGCTGCTCCACCATGGGAAGTTATTTATGCATTGGATAGACATGCTGGGGAAAAAAAGGCCAAGCTACACCAAAATATCCAACTTTGAAATTAGACTTATGTAAAATAAAAGGGTGTCATGTACCATCTCAGAGCAGTATTTAAAAATATTGCTCATTTACTAAGGCCTTTTTCTAGGCGAGAAGATGGGACAATCTCTCACTGCAAAAATTATAAAACAAAAAAGAAAACCAAGGAACAAGCGATGAAACTGCACCTCTCTCCCCCCAGCCCAGGAGCAAAGCCATGGCAGTACCTCCATGCAGTGACATTGCTTCAATCCAGAGCTCCCAGGGTCCCTGGTGGAGTAGTTCTCACCTAGGATTTTCACCTTTCTTCCTCTTGTTGGGATTGAAGGTGTGTGGCTCAGTGGCTGCCCATGCAGACTCCAGTGAAGTCAGCTGGACTCTGATTTTGTATCAGCGAGTCTCTCCCACCCTGTTGCAGTGTTAAAGCCAAATTCTGCAGCCTGCAAAACCCAATATGGACATCTTTCTTAATGCTTTCTGATTTAACTTTCAGCTTGTTTACCCTCCTGTCTTTCCTCTCTTGATTGCTCTTAGATGATTTCATAAGAACAGAAATAACCCTTGCCAAAACAAAAGTAGATGGGAAGGAGTCCTGGTTAAAATGTTTTCTTCTTTTAATTCAGGTAATCACATCTACTCAAATTCTCATCTCCTGATAAAACATAAATAGTCTATTGAGGCCATGAGAAGAAATGATTTGCAGCTGCCTTTTTCTAGTGCTCTATTAACTGTATGCAATATCTGTTGAAATAACATGCTTTCCTCCCAATGTGTAAAGGCACAGAGAACTGATACAGTAGGCTGGGGTTTTTTGCTGATTATCATTTCATTATTTGAGATTTTAAGAACATTGTTGTTTTATATGTGATAAAGATCACGTTACATATGTGCATACATTTGTCTACTTACATGCAACAGTATTTATTTTTTGCCTATTTTGAAGTATTTCCAATACAATTTCTTCAGAGAGATAATATTTTCCCCATTCTTTATATGTGGTATTTCATTCTGTTACTTCTAAGTATCTCTCTTTGCACCATACTGTTGAGATCTAAGCAGAGAACTAGTGTGGAAAAATAGAGATCCTTCATACCTAACACCCATCTGTACATTGAGTTCAGACTGAGTAACTTTTAATACTTGTTCATTTCAAATGCATTTTTCTTCGCCTCTTACCTCAGCCCAGGAAACGCCCTAGGAATCATGTAATTCAAACTGCTTCTGATGAAATACCAATACCAATTTTGCTTTGGAAAACAAGCAAACACAGAGCACTGTCAGACCTCTGGCTGGTGCCACACTATTCCCATAGAGTACTGCCCATGAACATTTCTAAACTCTTTTTACCTCAGCTAAGATGTTTCTACCACAATATACAATTTTACTGCTTTCAGAATTGCCTAATTTCTATGTGATAAGGTTCTGTTTTTACCCACTCATAAAACACTTAGAGAGTCTTATACCATCTGTGCAGAAAAACCTATGCAGGTCACCTGTTGACTTCTAGATGGAACACAAATATTTGGCTTGGGATATTGCAGTTTAAGGTAAAAGCTCCAGTGGCATACTAGCATGAGAGCATTGAACTTATTTATATTCCTCTTTATTTATTAGCCTGCCATCAGCCTTGGAAAACAACTCCTCTCCTCTTCTGATAAAACCCAAGCAAATTGTTCCAAATTATTTCATATGTTCTCGTACCTTGAACAGACAGGGCTTTCAATTTCTCCAAATATAATTGAGTTTGTATTGAATAAGCAAAAGAAACATGTGAGGAATTTATGAACATGATGGGACCAAAGAACAGTTAGTTCTTAGGGAGAATGATAGCTTTTTCACTGCAAACCTCAGATTTCTGTCAAAGACATTATAAAAAAATCTGTTTTCCGGTAAATTTTCAAGTCAATGCAAATCACATATACCAGCCTAAAATTATATATGTAAACAAAATTTTCTAAGAGTTTCAAATAGTCATTTGGGCTTTACCTGTATCCAAAAACTTGAAGACATCATCTGCTCTTACAGGATAAAGTCAGGTTGTTCCCATGGCATAGCCAGGTCTGAAAATGGACTGATAGCAATACAAGGTATTGCACACTGTGACACTGGGAATTTTCCCAGTAATGAACTTTTCCATAAGCGAGAGGAAAAGTTAACACATATGAGAGCTACTAATGCTGCCTGTGTATTTTCATATTCCTCAGTAGCATTTATCAGTTACAGTTAAGGGGACAGTAACTTCTGCAGCAAAAGAGGGGTTAGAGAGCAAATAAAAGTACTAAATGCTGCTCTTAAAACAACCCAAAAGAAACAATACAAGGCTTGCCACAAATCTGGCATGTGCCTCACTCTAGTTAGAAACATACCACACTCAGGGAAACAATATCATTTGGTTAGCCAAGGCTCTGGTGCAAGGGGTGGATGCTCTGTCTCCCAGCAAACTGCAGCCACCAGCCTCTGCCTGGTCTTTTAGTCAGGAGAATGGACTCCATTTCCAACTGTGGCATCTTATAAGGTTACACTGCCTCCATGATTAATAACTCTGTGACTGCTTTAGCTCCTAGAACTAAGAATTACACCTTTACCATAACATCCCTAATGAACAGGAAAATCATCTGTCTGAAAAGTAGGACAAAGAGCCAGGAAATTAAGAAAATGACACAGCAACTTATTTCCAAGAGCTTCTGAAAGCACTGCCAGGAGCAAAAGTTATTGTCCCTAAGAGATTGCTACCAATCCTACTTAATGGTTGATGGCCACCTAGGAATGGTCACTTCCCTTGTCTTAACCCTCTAAATGAATAATTCATCTCATTCCCTAAATAGAACACGCAAAATTTCTTACTTCTACCTGAATAGCACTGGTAATATTTGGAAATCATCTTTGGAAATGGGTCTGGTTAAAGTTTTCCTGAGCTCCACTGGAATATTAACATTAAATAGTAATACTAAAACTTTTGCTGCCAGGAGTCTATTAACTCTTCTCTGTTCAAACAGCACTTACCATCAGCTGTTATGATGCTGGCAATAGACCAAACACTGCCATTCCACATTTAAGGGATCCAAAAGAACAGGAATTGTCTTAATTTGTGCCATGAAATTTAGAGAATGCTTCCTTTTTCTCCTTCAGTGTTATCTTTGGACTTGACATAGGTCAGGAAACTGTGACTCTAAAGAGAAAATTACTGAGACAAGAGTATTTCTCCACTACCCTCTAATTTTAAACGATAGGTGCAGGTATATCTTGAGAGAATGACAGTTTTCTTACTGTGCTTTGTATTTGAAAGGCATGTGGGGGTTTTATTTCAGAACGTTTTTATTCCTTCTCTTGCTATGTCAGTAGCCAAGTTTGAAAGTCAAGCCTTGTAAATCACATAATTCCTGGAAATGAGTTTCAGACCTCTGAATGCTGACTCACTGGCTGTTAAGTACATTTTCGTAAGTAGCTCAGTAACTTTTAGAGCCAGGAATTTCAGAAACAACCTTCTGTAGTGCAGATTGTTGACAGGTAAAATAATGTGCCAATTTAAGGTTGAATAGAGGACTTTTCATTACCTGTCTAAATTGCATTCATTGCACTGATTAATTAAATGGCTGGAAATATGGACAATGTATACTCTACTTGGAAAGGCTGGCTACATACTTAATAGAAAGCTTTCTAAAGCAGTTCATCCAATATTCCCACTTCCAGCACAGATTAAGAGCACCACATACAGCCCTCAAACAGCTCACCTGGCCTCTCCTGCTGTGGTACTAAACCACCAAAAAGCATGAAAGAACGGTCAAGCCTGCTCATGCACACAAACAGTGGCTGGGATATCCTCATGGATGGTGACCTTCAGCTTGAGAGCAATCTTGGAGGCAAGGCGTGTAAATCTCCTGGCTTTACCTGTTTCACTCCCTTCCCTTGGCTTGCAGATGTAAGTTACACCTTAGGGTGAAAGTCCTGATGTGAAGGGAAGGGCTTAGCCCACTCAACACTTGCATTACTCAGGGAGCTCAAGGAGATGCTCTAGGAGCCACAGCAACAGAGCACTTCTGGGTATGCACTGATCCCAAGTCCCTCTCTTTTCTCTGCAGCCCACAGGCATGGCAAGGTGTGTGTCATTGGACATAGCTACAGTGAATTGTCTGTTTTGGAGAGATTCTGGTGTGCAGCTGTTTCTAGGAGCTGCTCCCTGCTGTTTCATGGACCCTGGTGCTGGACATCAACAGGATACAGCATGCACATTCCATTACTGACAGGCTTGGTGCCACTAGATATTTTAATGGGTTTTCATGCTTGCACTTGCCTTCCTCATCTTTAAGTATTTCTGCAGTGAGGAAAAAGTCTGAGCCGGTACTGGGTGATGATCATGCCTGACTAAGAGTGACCACCTCTTCCAGCTGGAATACCATCTCCAAGCATGCAGCCACTGTTGGGCTTTCACCCCGAGGACCACCATCAGTGAAAGGAAGGGGCTCCTGCAGGATGCAGGCTATTCTGACAAAATACAGTTAATACATCTATGTGCTAAGCTGACAGTGTTTTTGCTACCTCTCTCCCCTCCTTCACTTCATAAAAACCCGTCCTTGTCCATGGTGAGATGCTTGTTTTGTCCATTTAGGAAGAATGTTTCCCTCATTCTGGAAACTGGTCTGATCAAACTGGTAGCTCACGTCATGATTTTGCTTTATTAAGTCTGACGTCTGGAAAAGACAATGACTCACATAGGCAAAAACCTGAAGAGCTGAACATGCAGAAGGGTACAGGTGACCTTTAGCTTTGCTCTTTCTGGCTGGATCACATTGCTGTGCCTGAGCTGATCTGACTCAGATGTTGTAATCTCTCACACTCTCTTTATACTCCTTGCAAATCCCAGTACTGACAGTGAAGAGAAAGAAATGATGACAAGCTACCAGAGGTCTGGAAATAATTTTTTCATTACCCTGCAATCCATAGCTTCATATTCCCCAGGATAGAAGCATCCTGATATCAGATATCCTATATTATAGGAATAATCCTATTGTTATTGGATTTCTTATTATATATCCTATCCTATTATTTAGTATTATAAGAATCATATGATATAGGATATCCTATAGTGTTGGATCTTTTGACTTCAAGAAAATACCTCCCTGTTTCCAGATTTCTTTTCCCAGACTCCTTGTGCCATGGGACCTTTGTACTTTGTCATACCCAGGGGACATGCATGGTCCTCCCTGTCAGCCTCCATGTGGGCATTGCCCCTAAGAATTCCCACTTTCTTGGGATTCAGGAAGGTTTTTCCCAGACAGCTCCTTCCCTGAGAAATCCTGACTCAAGAGGAATTAAACAGTTTGAGCATTTGGATTAGATTAAGCAATTAGTTTCTGTTCAAATGAAAATCCAGGGGAAAACTCAAATATATTTTCAACATTTACTTTCAAAATTATTCTATCATGCAGCTATATTAAGAAATAATAACAAGAATTTCCCCAAAATAAATCAAGGCATTTTTTTCAGGGGAACTAAACTTTTACTTGGCCACTTTACTTAATATTTTACCCATTTTGAATAGAAGAAAAGAAAATCCCTCCAACTTTCAATTTTAAACCAAAGGGAATTATTCTCCCAATTCTCTTCTAGTTGGCCAGAGCAATTAAAACAATTTCTTTTCTATTGTGTTCTATGAAGGATCTAAAAGCCCTAGATTTTTCCCTTACAACAAAATCCAAATCACATTCGCATGCTGATACACAGAACCTATCTAAATATAAAACCAGCTCAACTTGGGTTGGATAGAACTGAATTTTCTATTCTTTGTTTAGATGAAATAGGTGCAGAAATAAGGCTACTCAAAAGCCTTAGAGCAAATCAATGTACTTTAAGTACTTTTTTCATTTCTGTTTAATTACTTTTAAAAAACAGGGTAATACCAAAATACCAGCCTATAACAGACCTGTTTCATGTTTCTCCTTTTACAAAGTACCTGAATTATCCTAGTTAAAAGTAATTTAAATAAAGATACATTGTTAGCGTAGAAGAAAATGCATGGAAGTACAACAGCCTTGCAGATGCAGAGGAGAGGCAGGCAGCCCTTGCTGTGCCTCCAGGGACTCTTTCTGGACGGGTTGGAGGGACATAATCCAACAAAACCTCTGCTCTTCCTTCTCAGCCTGTGCCACATGCAAGGACCTCACAGCATGTAACCCCCTAGTGCCTTCACAAGCTGGGAAAGAGCTCTTATGCCCTCTCTTTATGGAGAAGTAGAGAAGATGGATTGGCTGGAGATGCACATATAGAGATAAGGCATTGGCTGTTGTAAGAAGGTAGCTGCACTCTGCCAATAGCAAAAAAAATGTATTTCAGGAAATTTCTCATTTTTACCCTGCCCTGACGTAGGGTAGCTCTGTTGGGATAAGTCCTGTGGGAATGTTTCTCCTGCCTTAACACTTTGGAGTGGACTTGGAAAAGTGTAAAAGGGAAATAACACCCAAAGGATAGCCAGCAAATTTTAGTTTCATTTGCATCTCTACCTTTTTGATGGGGGTTGGAAATCTGAAGAAATAAAAGAGGGCAGAGGACTCACGCATATCAAAGTATGACATGTTCTTAGAACTTTTACTGTTTAAGGACTCATACATCTAGATTCTTACCAGTAACTTCAAGGTAGGTGTTGCTAAATTCATTCCCACTTGAGAAATCATTTAGGAAGCCAAAGAAACTTTTCAATGTCAAGAAAGGAATTCACAGATCCGTGGGTTAAAATGAGAGAGGGTTTCTTTTGCTAGGCATATAGCATTTTAAAAGTGCATTGTCATCTAAAACATTTCTTTGCTCCACTTTCATGGGGAGTTATTGGTATAGCAATGAATGGAGTCAGGCTGCACGAGCTCCCTAAGTTCCATTTAACTGGCTGACAAGTTTCCTGGTCCTTGTTGCATCCCTATTAAACAGGGCAGCCCAGGAACAGAATGCAAAGAGGTTTCACTGACCAAAACCTTCTCCCCTGTGAAGGCCAAGGGCTATTCCCCACCCTCTGGGATTCCTGCCCAAAATGTTTTTTGCTGCATTTTGTTTCATATGTCTTTTGCTGCATTTTGTTGCAAGCATCAGTTTGCCAAAGGAACACACAGTAACTGCTGTGGGGTTTTGGCATGGACTAGGACTGTTTTATAGTTAGACAACTCAGCTGGGCTGACTTCTCAAAGTGCTGTGAAAGGTGAGATCCAGCATGTAGGGGAGAAGCATGACTTTCCCCAAATGACCGTGTCAGAAAGTTTGGGCATGAATGTTTATCTGCCAGCTAGAGCAAATTAATATTAGTTCTTCAGGAGATTTCAGCCTAAAAAAAATTTGAGCCACTGCACTCTCGTGAATGATTTCCTATAATAGTTCTGGATTTTATTTCTAACTGTAAACAATGAGCAGGGATGTGGGCTTGCACTCCTCCAAAACAAGTTTCATGGCTGAAGTTTTCCTTGCACACATTATCCCCACACTTATTTCCTGGTGATCCATTATTTTCAACTACTAGCTTCCCTGGATTTCTTGCTGAGATAAAGCAGACTCCTCCAGCTCCATTTAAAATGGGATTAAAACTAACTGCAAATTAGACCAAGCACAGCAGGAGCTGAGCATCTAAAAGCTACTTCAGTGCTCAGTATTGATTCCCTAACGTTCCATCCCTGGTCAGCACACTCCTGCATGAGGAGGCATAAACACAAACATCAGGCAATCATGGCTTTCCACTTTATGTTTTGAAATAAAAAGAATAATTTGTGAATCCAGATCTTATTTTGATTATTATTCTAGCCCACTGCCTTTCCAGGCTTCCTAAATAGAGTCTTTCTCTTGAAAGCAGTACATGATTAGAAAAAAATCTATTGAAAGTCAAACTTCTCTGCAGATTCACTTATTTGTCATTCACCAGACTTTGGTCAGGTATTGCTGAAGAGAATTGCATAGGGGTGCAGTGTTACAGCATATTTAATCTCATCTAACCTCAAGGTATTAGGAAGAAAAGTGAAAAATGATACCATTTTCCTTCTCATACGTTGACTGACAACCTGATGGAAGAAAGGAAATTAATTTGATTTCTCCACATGAATCTCTCAATTCCTAAGACTAACTGGGGTAATGTATTCCCAGATAAAGCTAAATTTTGATCAAATCAATGCCTAACCCAAGAGAAATATCAGGTGCTTTTACCCAGCCGCTCCTTGGCAATGTGGGAAACAGAAACAAAGTGCATCAACTCAGGTGCCTGAGGATCCAGGCAGAGCAGTGCAGAGTGCACAATCCCTCTCTGGCTCAAGTGGGGAGTGAACAAACTGGGATCACCCCCATCTGCCTGTAGCTACACTGCTCCTGCTCGCTGCATTTCCAGCACAGCTCTGGCTGCTGCAGCGCTGTGCTCCTGCTACACCCTTTGACACAAGCCTTGGCTTTTCCTGGCTGTGAGCAGTATTCCATCAGAGTGTGTGCAGTGCTGAGGGGGCTTCTGGCCACGCAGCCGCTCAGGAGAGCCATCATCTGTGCCCTGTTATGCAGGTCACTGCCTGATTGCTGCTGCCTTCGCACGGTGTCTCACCACTCAGGGGTTCGGAGTCAGCTGAAGCATTTCACAGGTCTACTCTGATTGCTCTGAACCCTGAAAGCTTAAAAAGCCTCTACAAACAAATGTGGTTTCTCCTATTTACCTAAACATATGGCTTAATCCAACAAAACAACAAAAAAACCTCACCTCAAACCCACTAAGAAATAAAATGAAAACAATGCCATATTGAGCATTTCACATGCAGGTGTGCTTGCTTTAATTTCATTTCTAACCTTTCACTGTAATTTTCTTCCCAACATTTTATTTTTTTCATAAAGCAGAAATATAATTTCCTTTTTCATGAACATGATGGCCCCAACTCTAACTCCCTATTTGCAACATGCACAGACAATACTGAGCTTGTCCCTCACAAGGTCACCATAGAAATATATCTAATTTACTCGACAAAATTCCTTAAATTATCTTTCTCAAAAGAGCCAAGGAAAAGATTTTACATGTTGAAAAACATATTATATTTTTACCTCCTTTCATGTTTGCTTGAAAATTGAGGACCCCGCTCAGCTGTCACTGAAAACAGTCTCAACTCCTGTTAAACTGAAGGCACAGCGATTACCCTGGTATACAATTTTCCAGCAGCCTGATGCTGCCTAGACCAAACACATGTGCATTTCTCAACGTTGTGGTATTTTCACTAGTGGAAGACTGCAATAAAATATTTGTTCGGTTAGATTTGGTTTTACTGTTCATTGATTTGGGAATGCAAGAGGAAAATTTTCGGGACGGCACCACTAGAGGGACTCGGTAGGTGGATGAGGAACTGCCGGGCAGTTTATTCCCACCCCGGGGGAAGAGGAGAGAAGGGCTGCCCAGGAAACCACGACACACTCACCTGCAGCCCTTCACCAGTGTGTTAAAATAAACAAACAAAGAACACACAACATATCCCCACTTTTCACTTCTATGTAAGACATCAAAGAAATAAATTAACTCAGCATTAAAGGAAGGGCAACGCTGGAGAGAGCATCCCTGAGCAGTGTTCTGGGAGTAAACAGTTTTGTCTTCAACACCTTGCAGAACATTTTCTGTGATTCCAATAAAAAAGTCTTGTTTTTCCAGGTGTACAGATAAAGAAATATCTTACAAATGTCAGTTCTCAGCCACAATTTCAAAGATCTTTTTGCTAATTTACTGTCTTTACAACCTGACTTCTAAAATATTGATTTGTTGGAGTCTCCCACTGATTTCCCTGGGCCTTGATCCATGCCCTTAAAAATCCTCAAAGCCTTGACCCACAAAACACTGCTGCTTTTGCTTCAATTTCATGCCTGTCCATTGTTTCAGTTAAATTTGTGAGAAAATATGTGTTTTTTTAACAGGAAATTCACTATACAAGACCTTTGGACTAGACTAGAGGCTGTCTTTGTTTTGAAGCTTTGTATAGTACTTAGTGTGTATTTGAATATATAGTACTTATATATAATACCAAACAGTCCTAATATTAGCCTGTATAGCTACTTATTTCTTCAGTATGAGAGGAAGTATTAGAACAATGCATATTCAGAAATCTCTTTGTTGGTTTAACTTAAAACACAAAAGAAAGGCAGCCCTCTCTTTCCCTGACAGACTTTGATGAAGTTTCCCATGGAAGGAAACAGGCTCGCCTCAGGCATGGGCTGTCTCTCTTCAGAAGCTGCACCTCAGTCGTTCCCCTTAATGCTGACGTGAGACAGCCAGCTGTGCACACCAAACTGCAACTGGAGAGTAAAACCAATGCAGAGTTTGTGGAAGCAGTTACAGAGAAATCTTGAACTCCATAAAACAGGAGTATTTCAGATTATACCCTGCAAAATGTGGAACAAATTAGGGCACTAAATGTGACAAACTCAAGCTGTTCAATTTTTTGCAATCATACTGAAAAGAGTAATGATAATTGCGTGGCACATATTTGCCTTTGCCTGAGGTTAAATGCCTTTTTCTTTTGAGACATGTTCTTTTAATCTACTGAAGGCTGCATGGGCTTTGCCAGCCTCTGTGGGGCTTTGCATTCTGTGATGAGTGCGCCAAAGCAGAAGCATTTGCCTTTTGGTTTCCCTGCTGGACTATCAAAGCATGTACTTGGGCTAACACACTTTGAATCAACATGCAGCTGGAACAGAACCTTTGCCAGAACATCCAGGGAAAGAAAACCAAAGCCCTTGGAAGTGCAGCTGCAAGAGTCAGGGGTGTATTCCATGGTTTCCAGCATCCAATCTCATTGCCTCCAGCATGCACCCAATAATGGGTAGAGAGGACTGTGAGAAGATTCTTTTGCATTTGTCATGAAGTCTCAACAGGTTTTCTGTTTCAGAGTTTAGACTCTAAAACACGATTCTTAACATGTTATTCAGATAGGATCATGGCAGAACACACCACACCAAGGCATGACATCCTAGTTACAAATTTGTCTGCACAGCCCTTCAGATGTTTCTGTTAAGTCAGAAGTGACTGTCCTGCTACCCAACATTGCAGCCAGGCTTCCCCTGCTGCTCCCTGTTGCACTCCCAAGGGCAAGTACCAGGTCTGTTATCAGAGGCTGAAGAGGAACTTCACCACCACACAACTCCAGCCCACAGCCTGGTGACCAGGCAGAGCTGTAATCCTCCCCCTCATGGAAAGAATTTTGAACTCCAAATTCATCAAGCAAAAAGTGACCAGCCCCAACTTGACTACCAGAAATGACACAAACTAGCAAGGCATCTGTTCTATTTGTATTCCATGTTGGGGAAAGAACACAACATTAAGAATCCAAATACCAGAGAATAGTGATAGTTCAGGTGTAGTTTGTACCGAGTGCTTTCTGTTAGTTTGTTGTAGGCCTGAGCTTATGAGAACAAACAAATTGGGTTAGACCAAAGAATCATCCATTGGAGAGTAACAAGCAGCATTTATCAAGGACTGCATGTGCCTATAGAAGGGCACAGAAGGGATCACCACGTGGCCATTCTGGGTCACTCTGGTCCCCTGTGTCTCTGTACTGATTGTAAAAGGGGTCTGTACTACCCTGTTAAACCATGTGCCAGTGATAGATGCACTCATAGGTCTTTGCAGGTTTTCAGTTTGTCCTTGAGACTCATAAATCATATAATGGTATATTTTGCTTGCTGCTCCACCAGAAAACAAAATAACTAGGCTCAGAGTAGCACTAAGGCAATACATCCCTGTTCCGAAATAGGAAAACTTGTGAAAAAAAAAAGCCTTTGTGTCTTTGAAGGGAAGTGTTCAGCCTGGGAAAAGTGTTCAACCTGTGGGTTGGAGGAGCAATTTTTAATAAATTGGTTCCACTCTCTCATCTTCTCTAAAAATACATAAAATTGTTCCTGCTGTTAAATTACCATTTGCTGGTACCTGGCAGACTCCTAATTGATTAGAAAAAAACTAATTTAGTGCAATGAATTATTTGCAAGTGAAGTATCTGAAATATCTACTTTATTAATATTTTTGATGTAAAACTATTATTTTATTCAGATGTCTCAGCTTGTTATATTTCAGAAAAGTAACTTCAAGGAAGACTGAGTAAAACCAATCCCTGGTGCAAAAGCAGCTCAATGAGCAGTCATGCCAAGGATGAACTTGTCCCAGGGTAACTCTCTTCATTTTATTGGCATTGCCCCAGGTTAAATTTATCCAGATAGTTCTGAGTTATTGCCATATGTGAAAAAATAAGAAACTTATTAGAATTTGGCAGTAGCTTTTTTTAGTGCTAAATTACCTTCACCTTTTCTGTGAAAGTTCAGAATTTGGTAGTTAGCAAAAATTCAGTCAGGATTCCACCACTGGTTTCTGTGTGAATCCAGGTTTAATGTCCTTCCCTCCTGAGCCCTGACCTCTCCTCTGGCAGAGGGCACATCATGCCCTCCTTCACACCTTTCACCTTTTCATCCAGCTGAGGACACCTTTATAGAAGAGTAGTGGAAAATATTTTTGGGGGAATATCTTTTGTTCAATATCCAAAGTTTCTTCTATTTGCAGTCCATATGGATGTCCACATGAAAGACTGCTTGATTTGCAAAACAACATAATAAAAACAGCTCAGTGTTTATGGCTTTTTGTTAGAAATCTCTTCAAAATACTAAAGTTTCACTAAAACCTGAGTCTGCTCAGGCTTCTCCATCAACACTCCCATCTAACCAGACACTGGCACTTTTAGAGTGGTATAAAATGTTTCCAGCACAACTCCTGGGATGCAAGAATCTTCAAAAGATACTTATGCCCCTCCAAATATCTTAGTTTCCAGTGTAATGGGACATTTGGGGCAAGGTTTACTGTCAGATATCTAGCAAAATTCAAAGCTAGGCATTTAAATATGAACCAACAAAAAAACTACAGAAACCAGCTCCTCCTCCCCAAAACAAACAAACAAATAAAGTATCCAAACAAAACCAACAACTTTAAAAACCCAACCAAACCAACAAAATAAAAAAAAACCAAAAACACCCCACAAAAAATCACAAGCCAAATTACTACAAGTTCATCTCGAACATAGTCCCACTCGATGGCTGACACCATCAGTCCTGCTGCTGCTGAGTCCCAGCACACTCTGCATTCCCTGGGATTTCCTGTACAGGACTGTCCCTTCACACCCATCACCACTCACTGTTTGTATTTCAGAGTGCTCAAGATACAAACATCCTGAAATCTGCTGCTCCTTATTTACCTTCCTCCTAGATATCAGTGGTTAGAGATCCACAGCTGCAAACGTGAAAATAAGATGCATTTCACTCTCCTTTTCTTTGCTACTCAGGAATTCTGTTTTCACTTAAAATCTTTAGATATCTGTAACATGTACATTCCCCACCCCTCCCCTCACCCATTTTTCTCTCTTATCATCTAACTTTTACATCAGTTTTTATCATGTTTTTCCACCAGCTAGTTCAGTCTGACCTTTTCCCACTTTATATTATAAATAATATGTCTTGAGAAACAAGAATGCCTCAACAGTGCATCAGAGCATGGCTTGTACCCAGTGTTTCAGAGCTCAAATATAACACAGAGATAAGAGAAATTATAAAATTGGGGATTGAGAGACTGGACTGAGTCATACTCTCCCTACAATTTGTGGTTTGTAGGATTCATACCCGTTATACATATACACTTTATTTCCTACTTACAGCCTTTAGTAATGACTCACAAAGCATGAGAGCCTTAAGCTGCCTGAAGCCCTTACCACCAACAGTCTGAGCACCCTCCTGTCTAATCTGAGGTGTGTGACATCCAACCCCACATAGCAAGAGCTGAAAGTAGCAAACTTCAGTCCCAAAAAGCAGTGGGACTTTGTTGCTTGAGCTGCTCCATGCAGGAGGAGTGAGATGAGAAATGATTATGCTGCCGTCTTGGCATGGCTTCTTTCCTGTCATTTTATGGTCTCAATGGTCTGAGAGGTCATTTCCAACCTTAATGATTCTAAGGACAAGACAGATTTTGCAAGTGTCAAATGCAAGCAATCCCAGCTGAGCTGCTGGAAATAGGACAACACTAAGAAGTTTCAGTCAGTGTGATACCGCCCCAGCATGGTCCTCTACCACTGCTTTTGGTCATCAGCCTCTACAAAAAGCCAGGCCTAAACCACCTCTCTTCAGACCCAGTGGGATTTTGTACTTCCATCCTCTGAGTGCTGCAGCTCACACGTGAAGATGTGTTATGGTCATGCCCAGTGACACTGTGTCGTGTTTATCCAAACGAGACACGGGTTTTGGAAATGATGTTGATGGGAATAGCTCCTACTGGGGGTCTCCCTTGAGACTCTGCATTCACACTGCAATATCTCTCACTGTTTGTGACTGACACACCCAGAGAAACTGCACCATCAGCCAGATCACTTCAACCCCTTATCCTGACTGAGCCAACACTCTGAGAATCCACAGCTCCAACAGAGTCCCTTCATGTTACTTTCACCTCAACCAGATGCATCAGAATATTCAGTACTTGAAAAAATATCGACGTGCACCCAACCACATGAAGACAGAATAATGCATTTTGGCAGGAAACACCTAAACTCCAAGTGACACTAGCCCTCAGATATAATTTTCACTAACCAGTGTAATTTCCCTGACAGCCTAGAAACTGTTGCATGGTCAGGATGTTATTTCTCAAAGAAAGACTGAAGGCTAGTGATGTGATGCAAGGAGAGCCCATGCAGAGCACAATGCTGTTTTTATATCCTGGAGCAAACCTAAGATAGATAAACTAGTTCCAATGGAAAATATTCAGTCTTCCCTAATTTTTTGTTTCATTTACGTAAGACAAAACAGGGCTTATGGCTTTAGGCTTTTTTTAAGAGACAAAGATTTTCTTTGTGAGGATTTTTAATTTAAGGAAATACCCCAAGCAAAACTATGTTTCAGAAAGCCCAAATACTCAGCACCAAAGCAGTATTTCCAATGCTTATAGGGGCTCCAGTTCATCCCATCTCTCTGTGAATATAGCTTTCCTACCAGTGCCTAGGCATTTCCATTATGCTTTTATCCAATGAACACCAAGATTTCTTCCTTTTTCTCTCCATTATTAATATATGTCTGGAGATTTTTCAGAAAACATACTTTCTCAGTAACAAGAAGTTAGATGGTTTTAAGCAGTCTCTAGTTCATGTTTTGATCTCTAGGTCAAAGGTATCCAGACAGCATAAAACCCACCAGTTATAGAGACAGCAGGTCTCATTCTGTCCCAGCTTAGTGAACAGGTAAACCACTTGCAGAACACCAACAGTCTAGCTGTAGTGCAGCTCTGCAGGGAGGCATCTCCACACAGGAACATCAACAGCTCAGTGTGGTCCCAGGGAAAGGTCTCAGCTACTCAGACAATCATATATCTACTTATAAATATCTGAATAAAAACAGATCAATACATTAATCAGTAATAGATTGACACAAATTACACTTTTTAGCTCTATGTGAAAATTTGATATAGACTTTTTGATTGGATGACAGCTATAAGTGGAGATTCAATTATAGTACCTCCATCAGAATGCTGTGATGAAATCCAGCTGAACTTCCCATTTAACTAATAATATTCAGGCATAGAAAAAAACCCAAATAATTTAATCAAGCTGAAATAAGTGAACACACTAATATGCTACAATATAATTGTTTGTTGTACATTTACATGTGGCATATGCAAGCAGACTGTGAGGCCTGAGCAGTGAAATTTGCTGACTGTTCTTACCACTTTATAGAAGTTTTCCTGCCTGTTCTTGTTTCATCCCCCCAAATTCAACTGTAGCACTAAATGTTAAACTGCAGACTTTCAGGTGACATTGGTGGTTCCACAGGTCACAGCACTCATCTGACTCAGGCTGCAGGTCCCTCTACCCCTCTGTCTCTTTGTGAAGGGCCCCAAAAGCCAACATCACAGAAGTAGGAGAGTGAGATTAAGACAGACACGGAGGGAAATCATATGGCATCAAAACACAGCTGCTAAACAGCAGTTCTTGAGGTAAGGTCTTCCCATTAAGCCTACAGGAAGGTGCATTGTTGCTGACATGAGCAGGCAAGAGTGGAAAAGCTGAATATTCTTCGAGAAGGGAGCCCTAAACCTACAGGAACAGGCTGTTCCCAGGTCCTAAACAATGAACCAGCAGGTAGGGTGACCAGCCTGGCTGAAGAGAGAGCTTTGGCTGGAACTCATGGAAAAAAGTGTTTATCACTTTTGAAAGCGGGCGACACCAAGGAGGACAACAAGGATGCCATGAGGTTGTGAGGTACAACAGTGTGAAGCCATGGGTCCTACCCGTGGGTCACAACAACTCCAGGCACTGCTACAGGCTGGGGCAGCATGTCTGGAAAGCTGCCCAGCAGAAAAGCAGCTGAGGGTGCTGGTCAACAGCAGCTGAACATGAGCCAGTGTGTGTGCCCAGGTGGCCAAGAAGGCCAATGGCATCTGGCCTGGAACAGCAATAGTGTGGCCAGCAGGACCAGGGCACGGATTATTTCCCTACACTGGGAACTGGCGAGTCCACACCTCAAATATTATGTTCAGTCTTGGGCCCTTCTCCCAGGTAACTAGCAATGTGATGAAAGGAAATGGCCCTAAGCTGTGCTGGGGGAAGTTTAGGTTGTGTATTAGGAAAAATTTCTTCATGGAAAGGGTTGTCAAAGATTGGAACAAGCTGCTCAGAAAAGTGGTTGAGTCACCATTCCTGGAGAGGTTTACATATGTAGATGTGTCACCTGGGAACAAGGTTTAGTGGGGGACTTGGCAGTGCTGGGTTAATGACTGGACTCAATGATCTTAAAGATCCTTTCTGACCTAAATGGTTCTGTGATTCTAAAATATACCTGGACAGGGGACTGTTAAATGGAAGACAGTAATGAAATCTTTATATTCAAAATAGAATAGGAAATAAAATAAATTTAAGGTTTGCCTTTGATCTCTTCAGAAACATCTCAATATGACAAGTTGGAAAGAGAAAAAAGCATACCTTAGACATTGGAGCAGAAGCCATAAAAGTTTTAAAACCCATTAGTAATCAAATACTTTTCACACACATGACATTTCAAAACAAAGAGAAATATGCACATAGTCTAGGGCTGTCTCTGGTCTTTGTCCATCCAGAGATTCACATCCCAACAGACCATGCAATTCAGAAGACTAGGAAATTCACTTCCCCAGTAAAATGTTGAGGTGGCACTAAGTGTGATTCAGGAAGCCTGGGACCAGTTTGCAATCCTTGTCAGGCACAAGGCAATTACTCTGTATTAAGTGTGAGTTAAAGATTTTAATTGAAAGAGGAACTTCCCCCTCCAATTTCAATGCCCTTGGAGCATCTTTGCAGCCCTCCTCTGGACTCTCTCTAGCAGGGCCATGCCTTTCCTGTGCTCGGTAGCCCAGAGCAGGATGCAGCACTACAGGTGGGGTTTCACAAGAGTGGAGTAGAGGGGCAGAAATACCCTTGTCCTGCTGGCCACATTGGACACAGCCCAGGAGATGTTTGCTTTTTTGGGCTGCAATTAAACATAGCTCATGTTGAACTTCTTGTCCACCAACACCCCCAATTCCTTCTTCTCAGGGCTACTCCTGATCCTTTCTCTGCCCAGCCTGTATTTGTGCTTGGGATTGTCCTGACCCAGATCCAGAATCTCGCCCTTGGCCTTGTTGAACTCCGTGAGGTTCACCCAGGCCCACCTCCAAGTCTGCTCAGGTCCCTCAGGGTGTCGTCCCTTCCCTCCAGTGCTGACTGCACCACACAGCTCAGTGCCATCAGCACACGGGATGGGCTCAGGAAGGATAGGGACAGAGCTGAGGAAGCAGAGCATTTCTGAAAGGAAATGGAGTTCTGGAAATCGATTAATAGAGAAGATCAAGTTTTTCATCAGACTTTAAACCTGGCAATATTTTGGGAGACTTTTAAAGAATTTTCTCCGTTGGTCAAACAAAAACCTGCTCTTGCAATCAGCTGAGAAATCTGTATTCCTGAAAACTGGCACCAACTAAGAAGAACAGAGATGTTGAAATACAGAGTAATTTTCACCAGTGCTGGATTGCTGAACTTTCCTAGCTTTCCTGAAACTCTCCCTGGCTCACCAGGGATGCCAGGTGCTGATTTTTGCTGACTCCTGACAATTGGGTGGGTGGAGGAGGTTGTTCCCATTTTTTTTCAAATTACTATTTCAGATATATCTGAGAAATTAATGTAGAGAGGGAGAAAGTAAAGTTTTGATCCAAGAGAAAACAGATAATTTCCTTTAAGGAATGGTCACCACTCATCTGTCTGGCACAAAAAGCTCCTTGCAGGGAAGAGCCAAACCATTTTTGCCAGCAGGCAAAAATTTACTTTTACCAGAATGATTTGCACATGTGTATTATAACAACACTTCTCAGAATTATCCCAAGTGTATTGATTGACTGAAATGTCACATATAAGCCTATAAACCAATCTCTGTTAGAAACGAGATCTAAAATTACATATCTTTACCTGTTGTCTACAAATGGCTGAGTATTACACCTTCTACTGAAATAGCTCATACTGCCTCCATCTGACTGTAAAATTACATGTCCCTTGGGTACAATCAGTTCTACAATTCCTGTGCAGAGCAGAATGTTATTTAACAAATCTAAGATGGAATTAAAGACAGGGAATAATGACTAAAAGTCAGAAAATACTGATATGTATTGACCACTTTTACTAGTAAACCCTCCTTCCAAATTTAGTTCCAGCTGATACTATGACTCATCTTTTCATATAAAGATTTATTTTATGACTTGGTAGACACTAACAGTTAAAAGTAGATAAAAAATGGAATCCACACCTTTCTGGATACTATAAAACATCTTTATCTCATCGCTGTGGGCAGAGCTCAGAGTCCCAGGGGGGAGATACATGGTATAGGGGCAAGAGGGGCCCTGATTCCAGTCTGGCATTTTCTCTAACTGCCAACTCTGAAGGGTGTAAAGTAGGGAGTTTGATTATCCAGTGTTGAAATGCACATTTATTAGTTGTTAATAGACAAGATACAGAATTTTTTTTTACCTCATTGTTTATAAGAGGAGCGCCTACAACTGCTGCAGGAAAATGGCCAAAACTGGGAAGTTTCTCTAAGCTGAGAATGGCATCAAAGAACACATCTGCAGGTACAAAAGGGCTGCACTCAACAGACAAACTGGAGTGCCAGCCCTCAACATCTATCAGCTGGTGCAAGTATCTTCTCAGGCAGGAGAGGACCATGTTCTGAAGAAAGTCAGGAACTTCAGTGAGCAGCATCAAGCTCCTCTCAATTTGCTCTGCTGCATCCCCCCCCTCCACCTAGACACCATTTATGAGGGCAGTGCTACAAATCTGGGTGCAACACATAACAGCACCACTGTCTTCTCTTGTACTTCCAAAGATGTAGTGGTTAAGCAAGTTCCCAGGAAGGTGTTTGGACACACAAATGGAAGAACTTGTATCTCTTTAAACAACCGCATTCAAGTGCAAAAAGATAATTCACAGCCCTTGGGAGAGGTCAAGTAAGATCGTTTTAAGGGAAAGGGATGACAGTAATTTGAGGCGTTTTTTTTGTACTCCCACAATCTTCACACAAGCAAAACCATCACCCTTCACAGAGTTCAAACCAAAGCAACAAAGCTGTAACACCCAGACACCCTAATAAGTCAACTTCCCAGACTGGCAACTAAAAAAAGAACCTCCCCTCTCCCCACCCCCCCAAAAAAACAAAAAAAAAAAAAACAAAAAACCAACAAACCCACAAAAAAACAAAACAAAACTAAAATACAAAAACCAAACAAAACCCACCAAACCTAAATTAGATAAGTGGTCTCTATGTCAGACACTAGGATTTCAGGAGAAGCTGCTGAGTGCTAAGTACATCTACCTCTTGAAACTGGTCATTACTGTAAACTGTCATGATAACCAAGGAAATTTTGACTCACAGGTGACCCAAGAGGTGCAGCCTTGTCCACTTAACAAAGCAGCAGGGTCTGTCCTTAATCAAAATGCAGAAGGGACAATTTACTCTGTTCTGCATCCATGTTGATTTGCAGAAGATGCTGCCAAGTGCACAGCACTTCTACGAAGTCAGAACATTTCTTTTTCTCATAAATATTAATTCAAAGCACTCAACCTCAAACATTTGAAAGTCTTGGCTCTTTTCTATCACTATTCATTGCACAATTATATTTTAATTGGAAATAGATAATTACCAGAATATTAATTCTGTTCTACTCTCTTGGAATTAATATGAGTTTATCTGCACCCTAAGAACCAAATGTTTATTGGCTTAAAACTGACAAATGTCTCACTATATTGTATGTCAACACTACACAAAATACATCTTTTACATATAGATGCTTACTATCATAATAGAGATATTTTTACAGGGCAAGAGCTGTGAAGGTAGCTAAATTTCCCCTGCTGCAGCATTTTATAAAATCAAAGTATGGCAGAGGTTCCAATTAATTTCAAATAAGAATGAAAAGTCTGTTGGGCTTGACAACAGTATTTTGTAGAAACCTGATGAAATCTGGATTTGACTGATAATATGTTAACAACATACTGTTTCAGTGAGATTCCTTGATTTTTAAAACATCATATTATCCTTGTAAGAAAGCCTGGTTTTGACAAAACCAAGGCAGAAAAATCAACAGAAAGTTGAGCAGTTTGTAGCAAGGTTGCCTTGCTGAGCCATTCTTCCAAGATTTTCAGTGCTAGAGAAATTAGCAATGCCTGGGGTGTTCTTCAGAATACTCAAATATTTGTCCAAACAATGGGCCTAGGATAGCTGTGCTTCAACACCAATCCAAAATATCACCCTGACATTGTTTCAGACTTTTTTTCCTGAGTGGAAGAGGTTATTCTTCTCTTTTTTTTTTTTTTTTCTGAATTCACTCATCTTCCTGCTAACTTTGTTTTAAAAGCATGCAGTTTGTAACATAAAAACAGAGACAGCTTCATGAAGAGTGATTTTTTTACAAGGGTGTGTAGTCATAGGACAAGGAGTAATACTCTGAAAGAAGGTAGATTGAGATTAGATATTAGGATGAAATTCTTTACTGTGAGGTTGATGGGGCACTGGAACAAGTTGCTGTGGATGCTCCATCCCTGGAAATGTTCAAAGCCAGGGGATGTGGCTTGGAACAACCTGTTCTAGTGGAAGGGGCCCCTGTACATGGCAGGGAGTTTGGAATGAGATGATCATTAAGGTGCCTTCCAACCCAAACCCTTCTGTGACTCTGAGTTACCACCAGTGCTGAACTGTTATCCCTCAAGAAGTGCCTTTTTCCTTTTGAAAGTAGGTACAAAATATTTCAATATTCAGTGGGCCGAGGAGCTATGGATGGTGCATTCTCCTAATACTCTCTAGCAAGTTCCTGGTGTTTCTCTACTGATTAGTGGATTACCCAGTCAAAAGGAACAGTCTCTAGAGGGGCAATCAGGAGAAAGACACTGAATGCCTCTGTCCCAGATGATTAAGGTTGTCTCCTGAGAGACAGAGAAGAATCACTCCAAGTCTTTGCAGCAGGACTAATGAAGACTGATTTTTTGAAGCTGCAGTACAGTTCCTCAGCTCCATACCCACGCCTCCCTCCTCCCCTGCAGTAACCTCAGCTCCCCTCCACGTCCTCAGCTGCCTCTGCAGGAAGGCTCAGGCACACGCCTGTGCCACTGGAGCCAGAGGTGTGCTCTGGGCCAGCTGGCCACTGCTGGCATGCCTGGTGAACATGGAGCCAACAGCCTCAGGTCTGCACAGGGAGGGGTCATCAGGCAGACCTGAAAAGAAATTTTTGACTTTCCCACCCTTCTATCAGATTTGATTGAAGCTAACCAGTGACTTGAGAGTATCATTGCTAAAAGAGAAAAATTTCTGACATTGCATGTGGGTATCTTCTCTTTCTTTATTAAAGTCAAGAGAAGCGTGGGGAGAAATCCATACATAATGTACAACCTTAATAAAATGCCAGGCTTCTGGAAGCTAGAAGTGGGATGTCTGTCTGTGTAACATTTCTGAGCAGAAGTTCAGGCATTCACCTGCTTGTGCTGCTGCTCTGTTCCTTGACCCTATTCTCCCTCTGCAATAATCATTTTGAGTAAAGGGCTTATGGGTCTTAATGCTGCTGAGTTCTGCACAAGTTACACTTCAAATGGTGAACTCCTGCTTAGATTAGAAAAACTTCCATTTCAACTGGTCACTCACATATGGAAAGAGACATCAAAAATCTATCTGGCACTGAATTAATCATGTATTGAAGTATTTCTTGAGCAGAGGCAGCCACTGCTTTCTTTTAAAACAAGTCAGGTTTGATGCAAGTAAAGACATGGACAAAATATAGCTCCAGCTGCTCTTTTAATTCCAAGTTCTCCTCTGTTTTTATGAGGAAATAAAATAAAATAATAAAAAAAAACCCCTACTAAGCCTGAAAGCAAAGCTGTACCATAACCTCACACGGAAAGAAAAGCAGTTGGCTGCATTCAAAAATTCTAACATATGGTCTCTAACTTTAAAATTCAAATACTGATGATAAAAACTGTACTTTGGGCAAAGCAACTTTTATTAGTAAAGGTGTAAAAGAACTGTTCCAGAGCAGCACTGTGAGAAAGTACAACTTGGGGCATCTATTTTGTTCCAGCTTTGGTGCCCCTGAAATACACTGTAAGCAGGGGCCTTTGAGGATGCCAGGACCCCAGTTTGCAAGTAGGGAGGTGCCAAAATGCCACGTGCAGTTCTTAGTGCCAGGAGAGGATCCTGCAGGGAAATAGGTGAGGATGAGGCCAGCACGTTATAACCAACATGCTTTAAAGTAACCTCATGCCATATGGATAACAAACCACATGGATTTCCTGCTGTAGAGTTCAGCTCTCAGTAGCAGGTCATATTTTTAGCCCTGAAAATTCCTGATCTAGTAAATACTCCTTTGGCCAATGGCTCATCTGTCACAGATCCACTAAATCAAAGTGTAAAAACCCACTGACTTCATTACATGTTAATCTCAGGAGCTCTGGAGTCAGTCCTGGGTGTCACCATGAAAAAGAGACTTCAAGTCCTACTCCAGGTAGAAGTGATGTGCAGCACAGGTGAGGTGAAACAGACCTGCTCTTATGCATGATCAGGGTATACAGAAACAGGCATGAAACTATTTGTATATAACTGGCAAGTGAATTGAGATTTATTTATTTATTTATTTATTATTGATCACCTCAATATTGAATCTTATTAATCTGGAGATATACATTCAACAAAAAGTATATTGAAGCAATGACAAAGTCTCAGGAATCTAAGAGTTTGGAAAACTGGCCATGCTTCTGCAGTAGGATCTCTTTATCTTTCGTCAAGACTAGTTAATAAAATTCCTTTATAACACTGAAACTCATTTTTAAGTTAATGAACACAAACTTCCCAAAGCATTATTAATTCATTAAAGTATTAAATACAACTTCTTTACAGATTACCAAACTACTCAAGTTCTCATATATGAATATTATTTAAAAATCTCATTTTATATTTGGTTATAGAAAAAGTAGATTTAACATTTCCAATTAAAAAAATTCTCATGTGAATTCTTGTGAGGAAAAGTAGTCTCATAATACTTATCTTCAGATGAGGGGAAAAAATAAGCTATTTTATATGCAAATATAACTGATTTCATTTAATTGTTCCTGAGGGAAGAAGATTTGTATGCAAACCTCTTGCCAACTGGTAGACTTTAACCTCCTAAGTTTTTTTCCTCTCAGATCATTAATTAATAAATGCACCTTCCTAATGGGAGAGAGTGCAGTTCCTGCATGGCACTGTATTCAAGACCTCTATGCCCCCAAAACAACAGCAGAAGCTGAGGGTGGTAGGACTCAGCTGTGGAAGCTTCCTACTGCTCCAGTGCTGAGACAAGTGCTCAACATATCAAAATCCAGCAAAACAAAAGCAAATTTCCCCAAAAACAGTGCTGCAGGAAGCATTCATCAGCCATCATGAGAAAATTCACTTGAAGAGGGCATGCAGTGATCAAAATGATCATTCCAATGTGTCCATATGAAACATCCTTTGCTGATCCTTATGTTCCGTGCTGTTCCCATGGCAAGAGGTAGAAGCACTTATCTCACTGGCACAGCCAGGCGCTCAGGCGAGACAAATAATCCATCATCAGGCCACTTAAATTTCATTTCTATCTTTTACCCTGTGGGAAAAGTCTACAGGGTGTCTTGTAGCATTTTGAGCATTTTAAAATGCCATTGTCACAACCACAAAATCCACGCCACCTCTTTGCAAAGAGGCTGGTCTCACGCTAGCACAGCTGGGTTTCAGGCTGCATTAGGGAGATCTTTTTCTGTGCTCTCTCATCCTGATGAGCATCCCTCGTGTTCAGAGGGATCTTTCTCAGAGCAAGGCACTCCTGGTGCTGCTTGGTTAACTAATCCACTTTACATCTAGGTTATGTACAAATTCTGATATCTCCATATTTAGCTAATCACTTCATGCAGTCTAAACAATTCACTAAGCAGTCAAAAAGGCAGATTTACACTATACTAAGTATGCATAAATCTTAACCACTAATTTAGAAAAGAGAGGTACCTGAGCATCCAAGCATAGACAAAGTTAGGGACATCCACTCATCATTCTGTCCCTTTTGCCAAAGTGCTTTGCAGTTTTCTGTATCCCACTCCTCTGTGTCAGCAGATATGTAGAAAAACAACAAATGGTTGGTTGGGCTTTTGTTCTTTTGTTCCTGAATTTGCTCTATGGCTTCTTGATCTACATACAGAGAATTTGAGGAGCATGTTGTGCTCACCAGTCCTGTGCTTTAATGACCTGTTCCTCTTCAGGTGCAAATTATGGTCTTAGGTAGAGGTGATTTCAATTGCATCCTGCTGCTCTCATGCCCACTCCAGGCTCTTGTCTGTTCCCACACATCCTTCAGCCACCACTCACACCATGGTGCTTTGCAAGGCAAATGGGGCTCAAGCATGACTCACAGCCTAATGGAGTAATTCCAGCCTCAAGAAAACCCTGATGGCTGTTTGGGGGTGTAGGGAATTTATCACTACAGAAAACAAAGTAGTATTCCAGGTTCCAAGTCCACCACTCCAACTGCTGGCAAACATGCTTTTGGGTGCCTTCTGAAGTCCTAGTACATGTACCAGTGTGTACAAAATATTATTCCTCACCTTATGAAAAACTCAAGGTGTTTTAAAATAAACTTTTCCCTAAAGAGGCAACAAGAGAACAACTAATTAGGGGACATTTTTTTCTTTTATGTTGTTACTCTTAGTAGCCTGAGAGAAGAGTGTTTTATAGACATGTAAATATTACAGTGCAAATAATTATTTTCCCAACAATAGGTAACATCAATCACTTCCCAAAGCACTGTTTGAGCTTGACTGTAGGACTAAGAGTTTCTTTCTCCAGATGACTTAGAGCTTTCATTCCACGATTGTACTTTTACTATTCAGAAGTAGAGTAGCTTTGTTAATTGTTTAGATGAATAGTGCCGGCACCTTTTGTTACTTGTAAAACCAGGACCTGCTGCAGATGCCGTGCATTCAGTATTAGCCTTAGCAGTGATGGAACATTAGCTGCACCTATGGTCAAATGGAAGAACCATGTTATATTATTTATTGTTCGAAATTTTATAAAGATATGGTTCATTATTCAAAATTTTACAGCTATTACAAACTCTGCTACATTAGATTAACAGCAATTATTTTATGCTCTTTAATAATAACTTGAAGAGCATAACGGCCAAAATCTGCCAGCCACAAGAAAAAACAGTCATACTCTATATAATGATTTATGGATTAAAGCCTTTGTCAACAAAAGCCAATATCATGTCATTAAAAGTGTTGCTGAATTAGAGATGGCAGTTACTATTCAACTGGGAGTCATAGCAACAAAACACCTGCATGTCTTTCTCTAGCTTTATCATTGATTTCAGGAGTGAATTTTGCATGGTTTGCTAGCTTCCCTATCTATATGCCGAGGTTTCGGAAACTAGTTGAAGGTCTTAAAGTTCCTATTAATGGAAATGAACATAGAAGAAGTACTGATTTAATAAAGTGATAAAATTTATGTTCAGTATTTTTCAGAAAAATAGATTAAGGAACAAAATGCCGCAATATAGTAGCTGAAAATGAAAGAAAGAATTGAATCCTACAACTAAGAAAAAATGTATGTGTCACATCACCCTTCTGCTTTAAGCCTCTTCCCTGACTCCTTGACTTTCTTCTAAAATAGTAGCTGTCAGGACATCATCACTTGAAGAAGGTTCTTGTTAATCTGACAGTCATTATGATCTACTCGCATTCTCGTGCTGCACAGTTTATTGTGGCCAGTTATATTTTAATTCCTGTATGCTCACTCATAACATTAGCTTCCTCAAAATGGCTTTATATACTTCTAATTTTTCACACTGTTGGCGGCACAGGTTAGTTAAAAACAAGAAATATAACCTAAAAATTCACATGACCCAATTACTGACTCAAAGCAGGAAAATCTTGAAGCTGACAAGTCAACCTGATCTGAAAACTGACAACCATAGAGACCTGCTCAGATAGTTTTGTGGCAATTATAGAAATGAAATGTTTCTAGGCTAAATATTGTTTGTAAAGTGCTTTAGAAGTCAATAACACATTCATCAACTCATTAAATACAAAGGTTTTTAACTATTCTTTCAGAACTATCTTATAATGAAATGCTACAACTCCTGTAACTAAGTCCAAGCACTTTGATACTGCTAGATTAATATCAAATAAATCCCCGTTAGTCAGAGCCCAGTAGAATAAGAACAAGTATTTTGTTCTAGCAATATGAAAAAGTCAGGGAATTTTATAATGGATTTCATTATTAGCAACTGAAATGTGATTTAATACTTGACTTGCATGTGAATTCAGCTTTTAGCAGCTGCAAAAGCTCATTTCTACCATTTGGTTGTAACCCATTCACTGTACTCACTCAATTATTTGACTTCCCACAGTTTCTAGGTCATTGCTGCTGAGGCAGAAGTGCAACCAGGAGGGAATTTGTCCTCAGTTTAAGAGCTTCTGTGGGATATTCGAGAGCAGCAGGGTTGAGCTAGATCCAAGTCAACATATCTCTGTGTGCAATCCTGGAGATTGGGCCAAACCAAGGACTAAGGACAGATGCACCCACAGCATAACTCAGGTCAGGGCCAAGTCTAAACCCAAATGAGATTCCTGGGGCCATGGTCAGGAGGTGGGGAGAGGTCCTAGGTGAGGCTGGTCAGGGTCATTAAGGGCCATTCCTACTCTTGGGGCTTTAGCAGCAAGAAACCAAAGGATGGGAGTGCAGAGTGACTGTAGAGCTCAGGAGTTGATGAAGAATTGTATGTGACTGGATAGTAAACCTGGGAAAAAAGGTTAGTGATACTATGTGGAAATGCCAAATGAGAAAGTAGCCCTCGAACTCAGAGGGCATGTCAAAATCCATGAAAGAAAGATGACATGTAATGTCATCAAATCAAAAGAGGAGTTTGTAAAAAACCCCCAGCACCTCAACTAAAAACTAAAGAATGGAGCTTGATATGCAAACTGCCCCTAGGGAGGGAAGTAGGACTAATGCTCCAATGCAGAGGTAGGGCTGGAACGCTCAGCAGAAGCACAGGCTGGAGTAAACCCGGGCTGTGAAACCACGCCCTCTCTCTCAAAGTCTGCAGGCTCCTTATCTCCTCTCACTTTCTTGTCAGGAGTCTGGTGGTGTGTCATATTGTTTCTCCAGAGGTGGTGTCCAGATAAGCTACCAAATCCCCACTCTCAAGTGACAAAGAACAGAGCAGTAAATGTATAGAATGCAATTGGTGATGACTGAGGTGAAGGTCAATTTCATCTTTTTAAATTTTCATGTTTTTTTTTTTTTTAAGAACAAAAACCAGCCTCTATTAAAATAGAATGATGCAAAGTATTCAACAATTATGAAAATCCAACACTTAATTTGTTCTGCCACTTATTCTGATTATCTTCATCCCATGAGTCCATGGTTTATGATAGATGGATAATTAACATGATGAAAAAATAATCTTTTTACCTACATCATGCTCCATCAAGCACATAGATGGGTCATTTCTGCTGACTCCTCTCTACTGCTCTGCTCATTAGTTAGATGGTGAAAAGCATGAGAGGAATGTTGTTCTTTTGACCAAAATGCAACTAAGGAAAAGCCAGGAAAGTAAACTCGTCCACAGCAGTTGCTCTTAGATATGCTGAGCAAGTCAATCACAAAAGTGGGAAATAAGACAATGATATTACTGCAGGAGATGTACAAATAAACAATGGTTTGGGGTTTTTGTTGGTTTTTTGGGGAGATTTTTTTTTTCCAAATGCTTATTTTAATTCTCAATGCAGATTCAGTAGCAGAATCACAGAATATGCTGAGTTGGAAGGGACACACAAGTTATTAATAATGCAGAAAAGCTGAACCTTACTGAGTGAGCACTGTTTTCTGTCCAGATTCAAGAAGAAATCTGGGGTAAAATCATTTTATGTGTTTTATCTGACTAACACTCATAAAAGAAAACCTAGTCACCAACATTATGATGTACCTGTGCTCTTCTAGATGCTTAAAACAGGATTAATATACCTCCAACTGAACCTGGTGAGCTCTTCAAATATACTTATTAAGGTTAACAAGATGGCTTATTTAAATTAAAGTTTCATGAACAAAGGAATGTTATTCACACCTCACATTATATAACAGTTATCTTCTTCAAAATACTTTTAGAAATATATCTAATTGTGGAACATTTTTAGAGTATCTTGCTGCTTCTAAGAATATTAAGAAGTTTTCAAAGTTGGTAAATGGAATTTGAGTTCAACAAGCCTTCTCATTTTAAAAGGTTCAGTAAAAAATACAAGGCTACAGGACTGAGAACTACATTTTTGTATTGCAGACTTCCTTCCCATTGACTTGTGATGAGTCTGAGTAGCCTGTCAAATTAATATACACTTCCTATGTGGACTTCATTAATCTAACAGAATACATAGTCCATCAATATTAAAAGTACCTTAACAAGGAGAGGTGGTGGACAGGGAGCAGGGTTGTGTCTCATCAATTGCTGTGCAGTTGGTCAACATCAATAAATGATTATGGCAAGGAACAGAGCATTTGTACAGCTAGGCCATTCCTAAACCCATTAATTTAGAGGGTAAGAATGAAATGTAATTTTTATATTACTTATCCTTATCTCCACTTGGTTTAATTTTACTTTCCTCTCTCCATCTATTTTCCTCTGCTCTCCTCAGCAGTTGTCATTTCTGTCTCGAAAATAGATGTGCTGGAGATTCAGCTTTTGTCATTCTCCCCTCTCTTTCTTTCCTCTCTTTTCCTTCATAACACTTTTTATCTTTCCTTTGTAATACATTTCATCTTCCCTTTGTCTTTGTTTATCCCCTTCTCTTTTTCAGCTTTTCTCCCCCCTCCTTTACAGATTTTTCCCTTCCCTCTTTTGCAGCTTCCTCCCTCCCTTATGTATTTTTTCCTCTCTCACACTTATTTTCTGATGAAATAACCACTTTACTTTGATGAAATACAGATGATTTACTTATTTTTTGGAAGACTTGGCTGATGTATAATTTTTCTTCTTTTTAGGTTGTAGTAAATCTGCAAAATTTTTTCATCATGTTTGAATTCTCTAAGTTTACTTTTTTTCCCTGGATCTGTCTAGATGCATAAAAATATTAACTAGATTTTAGTACAAATTTTCCATTCTTTGGCCAATTTCCCTCTTGGCTGAACTTTTTCAGAAGAGGGAAAGATTTTTCTCATTGAATCATGAGTAAGTGTGGGGATGACATTGTCCCAGCCCCAGGTATCCTGGAATGGAGAGGGAACATGACAAACCTTGCATCAAAAGCAGTTTGTCTTTCCAAAGAGCTAGAAAAGGGAGAGGAAAGTGGCAGCATTTTACAGCCACCTGAATGCTGATTCATCAGGCTTAGTTAAAAGCAAATTCTTTAGTACTGAGAGCTGTCATCAGAAGGGAAAGGAAAAGGAAACCATATGAGTATTCTCACTTTTTCTTTTTGGTAATTTCCCTGAAAATTTCACAGGGCAGAACCAAACTTGCTGAAAGCAAATAATAAAGACATCCACCCAGTTAGTGGATGTGGAAGGGGAGGAGTATGATTGCTGCCTTGCTGGATTGAAAATGCTTGAGATAACAGAGGAGGGTGGGAAGTGGGAAAGAAGGTAGTTTCTAAGGAAAAGTTGCTTCTAATAATTAAACTTTTTTATTCTTTTCATAGTGGGATTGTTTCTGCTAACCAAATTGGGGAGGAAAGGGCTATCTCTCCTAGCAGAACAGCAACTGAGGCATCCAGCAACCAATACTTTCGAAAACAGGAATTTTTCACTGTGTTTTTTTCACTTTATCTCTGGCATAAAGGAGAACCAATTGCAGGGGGAGGTTGAGTTCACAGAGTATAAATACATATTTACAGTGTATTTTTACCTGAAATATACACCCCAAAGAGCTTCAAATCTAAGCAAACCACAGCAGCACATTGTGTGTTCATGTATGTGGAGGCCAGCTTGTTGTGATGGTGGTTTATTAGAAGACATGGGATGTGCTCTTCAGGTCAAACAATCCAAAAATCTTTCTAAGCCACATTTCATTACTTAAATAAAAACAGAATTTTGCCATTTTTAGTTGATGGCAAAGAAAAGTTAGACTCTACTAATGCTACTTCATGAGATCCATTTTAAATAAAGCTTTTTTATATCCCATTTCTATGCAAAATGAATTGCATTGTGCTTGGTGTCTCTGCTTTCCACACTCATCATCACAACATATGGATGGGTGATAGGATCTCTCCAGAGCAGATCCTGTCCTCTCTTCCAGCATAGCTATTGTAGCCACCCTGATCTGAGTGGGCAGCCAGTGTTTGGGACCTTCCTAGGGTGTTTCTGTCCTAAAATGATACTAATGATGCATAGCTCATATCTCTGATGTAATCTTAGGTTACAAAGCATGCTTGTGTGTATACTTCTGGCTCTCTGCATACAAGAGAAAACAAAAGGTTGCCTCCCACACAGGCTTTTTTTTCCTGATCATTAGGAGGGTGAGGAGATGCAGGAAGGAAGCAGGGAAGGCGAGGAGGGAAAGCCTTTCTGTCCTTCTCTAGGCAAGCATCTTCAGTAAGAACAGCAATCTACAGCTGCTCATAACCTGCTGCAAAGCTGTCGGACCCCAGGGCAGTTTGGACTCCTGTTCTGAGAGTAGCAAATGGCCAGAGTGAACAGAATAACTCATTGCTACACATAAGCTCAGATTTGTGCCCCCACAGCCTTTAGCAAACAACAGGTACACAATGATCACATAAAACCCAAAGCAAGTGGTGCCTTTCCCACCATCATGGTTTCATATGTGTGAACACACTTGGCCAGCTGAGTGTGTTCAGTTGGACATTGCTCTTTTGATAAAGAAATCCTTAAAATTTAGCAACTGGCGGCAGTCTAGGCTAGAATAAGCTCTCACATGGAGTATTAGTGCAAGGCATATACTTAAAAAAATTGTTCCCCCACACCTGTAACTAAAACAGAGGAAAAATATCTTGGAAAGATCGTGCATTCATTTTAATTGATACTTCATGTATCTTTACTATAAGGCACTTAAAACTCTATGAAAACAAGGAGTTTTATGATATTGCAGCCTAAAATCTAGTACTAATAAGTAAAATGCTTCCAATACTTAAGTTCTCAAGTTCTCCTTTCAGCTGACTTTTTAGGAAATATTTTTGAACAAACATTCTGATCCATTTTCAGGCTAGGCTACAGAGGGATTGTGCACTTGTTACCTTGTGTCCCTTCAGAGGCTTCCACAATGTTCCACAAATCCAGATGATCAGTACAGGTCCTACGGAAGATGTAATTTGGCACAGGGAATATATTCTTAGAAGAGACGGCAGACTTCCAAGATGCTGCTAAGAGAAATGACGTCTGACAGGCTATTTGGGTCTGTGGGAGTTGTTCTGTCATCTTCTCAGATTCTTATAAAGCACTGCAGGTGAAAATCAGGGTAAAATGTTAAAATTTGTCCAGAGCACCTTAAAAGCCACTTTTAAGAAGTGGCTTAGACAGAAGTTTAAGCTTTTGAGTCTAGTAATCACCTGTCAAAAGTTTCTCTAGTCTAACTTCCTTTTATGAGTAGGAAAGTATTTATTTACCAGAAGTGAAAAAGTAAAAAAGCTTACCTTTGGCCACAAAGTGTGGCTGAAATGTTGTCTATGGGCAGTAAGACTTGGAAGTGGCTTGCTGAACTGAGAAGGGAGGGGAATGGGTAAATGCCCTGAGCTTTATAAGTCATTAAGTTTGAAACAAAGTACAGAAGGAAAATGCTCTGGTCTCAGGAAAGAAGCAGTGAACATATGAATTATTTTTCCTTCTTCCAGAATCTGTACCAATAACAGGAATTTCCTCAAGCAGTTCCATCACAGCAGATTAGGGGTTTATATTAAATATTCTTGTCTGGGCTGCAAACCAAACCTCATCCTTCTTGCCATTATTTAATATGTTGGATCAAAGATTAATTTAAGGAATTAAATATTTAGTCAGCTTCTTACTGTCCTTTTGTGGTATAAGGCTGTATGTGGGTGGAAGGACAAAGATGATCTGTGAAACCATAACTTTTGTTTTCAAGTTTCTGTTGTATGTCAGCTTGAACACACAGCTATTATACTTGTCATAAGGGTCACAGAAATGCCATGAAGACCCTGCATGTACACCAATGTTTCAAGTTTCCCGTGAATGCTGTGGAAACATACCAGCTGATCCCAGAAAAAGTCTTGTATGTGTGGAGTTTTGAAAAAAGATTTTCTGAACACCAAAAGGAAAGAAATTAAAATAAAAGTAAGACTGAGGAATCTGGGGATTCTGGGAGATATCTCTCTAACGGGTCTTTATTAATAATAGTTCCATGCTGTGGTTATTTGCATATATTTACTGAGCACAGCTGAGCTATTTTCCTTGTTCTGATTTCATCTTAGAAAACCGTGTAACACTAGTGTGAAACAATTTATCTAAAAGCAAGGTGGCTTAATTATGCTTATGCTTTATCTTTAATAGGTGGGTTTAGGATAAGCATTTTTGTTCTGTAGCAACTTTCAATTTTCCTTTCCTTTGCCACTATAGCAGTAATTGCTCATATGTTTATTACCTGTCACACAACAGGCAGGTCCACAGAGGGATGAGGAATGCTGTGCTCAAAAACAACCAATGTATTTGAGAGGCCCAGAAAAATACCCAGGAATCTGGTTTTTAAGGCTGATTTATGCCAACAGGCAGATCTTCATACACTGTGGAGCAGCACTGTGCTGGTCTCAACACAGCCATTTAGTTTGGTGGGGCTAAAAATCTGGACCCAAGTGTGTGTGGTTCTCTCCTGGTGCTAATGCAATTATCACCACTGTGCCTGAGAAAGGTTGTTTTGTCTCCTATTCTCCTCTCTTTGCAGCCCAGTGACCTTACAGCACACTCCCTCTGGTTTTGTTGAAGGTTATCCATGCTGCGGGGGAAAGCTGGATTTATGGCTGGGTGTCCCTCACTGTGGGAGCTGTGGTGCCACAGCCTTGGTGGCAGCAAGTGCACAGTGGCACTGGCATTGCTGAAGCCTTGCTGCTTGCACCAGAGCCCCTGAGCTCCCCTGGCTTGTCCAGCTCAGCCCACACTGCCATCCCAGGTGCTGCTGCCACCGAGGCTGGGTTTGCCTCTGCATACCCAGAGGCTGCTTTCCTCCCTGCAGCACGGTGTGCTGAGGAGATAGGAGTCACTCTGAGTTGTGTTTCCCTGCCAGCACTGGCTCATTATGCTCTGTTGATCAGCTTGTTCCTTACACAGGGCAGCAGGAAACCCATCCCCGTGCTGCTGCAATAGTTTATAATTTTAAATGCATGGTCCCTTTGACTAGCACACCATCTGTTTTTAGGTTAGACACAGCTCCCTCTGAGCCAGCATTACATCTTCAGCTGTAAATGTAGGTCAGCTGGCTGCCATGTAGTATGTTTGTTATCATTTAGAGCATGGGTCCTCACACACAAGTTGACTGTGCATTGCATTTGCCCATCCTTTAAAAAAAGAGCTTATTTTGCTAGAGTAAAAAGTGGTTCAGCTGCTTGTGATGTTAGTAGTCCTACCATCATGGTAATAAAAAAATTCTTCAGTCTTAAGTATTGCAAACTCATAATGAGGGCATTTTTCAACTCTTTCACCTGAGAGTTTTTCTAACAGTGTTGTGTTAAGGAGACACTGATCTCAGCCCTGTTGGTGAAATTCATTATCAAGTGTGACATTTGATGTCCATAAATCAAAACAAGTCCTTCAACATTTCTGCTGTGCTCAGAGACTCTGTCTTCTGATGCTAAATATAAGATTTGTTCATTCCTGCATTCTCGAGAGCTCAGCATAAGACCTTTGGAGTTTACATATTCTCATAAACTTGCACAAGCCAGTTGGGTTCAGATGAAGTAGCTGCTCTTTCCTTTATCATATAAATTTGCTACATTGCTCAAATAAGGCAGAGAGTGGTTTACATATGCATGCCTGCAGTCTTTAATCTTAGATATGATGCTTAATATGCAGTGAATTTTTTTTGCATTAATTCCTAAGAAATTGAGGTTTATGCAATCCTGATGTACAAGTCCCAGGAGACTTTCCAAAAGAGACATCACGAACCAGCCAATGGGATCACAAATCAGAAAATTTATTTTGAGATAAAAGTGTACACAGAGAAGGGGAGTCGTGTGGAGTGAACTTTGCATGAGACTGCAGGGACCATCCAGCTGCCTGTGGGATCATGATGGGCTACAGAGAAGGTGGGTGCTGCAGAGCTCACTTCAGCCAAGGCTGTGTCTTTCTGTAGTCCTTAGGGAAATGTCCATGGAGGAAGTGATGACACTTCCCACCCCAGTGGAAGGGAACAGTGGGAACCCCTTTTATTCTTGTTAAGAGCTGAGGTGAAAATAAATGGAACAATCAAGCCCCTGAAGCCCCTGCCTCCCTGGGGTCCCCCAGAACCATACTGAGAGTGTCTATCTCTTCTCTTCCTGACAGTCAACCTGGCCCAACCACGTCACCGGCCCAACCATGGTTGGAGACACCACCACAAATGCTTCACCTGCTGTGACGCGGCTTCTTCATTGCCAGGGTTGTTGCCAGGAGCTTGTGTGGCTCCCAGGAAAAGAGGGTGTGGAGACCAGAGTCCTCAGAGGGGCATCCATCTCCCAGTTAGGCCATGACCACATAGGCTGGATTTGTCTTATCTGCCCAACAATGCATTCATTGGCAGTTGTCCCTTTGAGTGTCCAGAGATGGAGGGCACAGGTGTGTGCCATGGTTTGGCAACATCTCTGTCATATCTGGCTGTAAAAGGAGAATTAACAAAAAGAGTGGCCTTCCCTGTCATCCTGAGCAGCCCCTGCCACCCTGCATGGGAGGTGAGTGCCCAGGCTGACCCTCAGGCTGTCCATGTGGCACCTCCCTGACCACCAGGAGACACCTATTCCAGGCTAACCATGGCACCAGCCCTGCTGCAGCTTGGGCCGTCACCAGGAAAATCTGAAATATCACTCTGAAAAATCTCTTTTGGGATGTATAAAATGAAAACTATCAGACTGGCTTGAGTACTGGTCTGATCCAATGTGTTAGTATCTATTCATCATAACAAATAAGCTGTAGCTTTTTTAATTGCGCTTCATTTTTCCCTGTTGCCTTCCTACAGATTTTAATCCATTGTGAACAATTTGAGCTGGAGAAGACAGCAGTGTAATGACTTATACTGAGGGATACATTTGCAAAATCCATAGTTTATCTAGAAGCTGAAAATATCTTATAGAAAGAGACAATTATTAAGTGAGAGAGACTGATGCCATGATGATTTTTTGCCTTTTCTTTTATACCCCTTTTATACCTTTTTTAACTTCTGTATTCTTAATGTTTTTTAGCCTACATTCTTAGACTTATTTGTCAAGCTAGGGGACTAAAGATCTAAGAAGCTTCGTAGGTAGGGATCAGTGTGCCCCAGACCCCAAGGTCCTCCCCAGAAAACATTTTGTAAACTAAGATAGAACCATCCAGGGGAAGGTTCCTTGGGGAGGGCGCTCACACGAGCCTCTCACTGGGGAAGCTTTGATAGCTATGTTAATTAGCAAGACCTATAATGTTATATTTGATCTATTGTGGGTGGGCATTGTGGGGTGCATTGAGGTGCATTCCATCGGGACATAGTGCACCTAAGGATCCTTAAATACCAAAGTAAAATAATCCTTTTATCCCTTCTAACTGTGTTTGATTCTTGATTTTAAGACCAGGAAAAGGCATCAAGATAAATCCTGAGGTGAATTTCTTCTGAGTTTAACTGTTGTCCTGATTAAAGATGCATACATTATTTCTTGTCTGCATGCATTTAACTTCAGTTAGATCTGGCTGTCAGATACTGTTATAAATTTTCTTCTAAATTAGAAAGTCTTATTGTATCAGGAATATTTCTTTCTTTCTGGATAATTCTAGGCTGTGATCATATGAACCTCCCCTTTTCTAAACTGTTGCCTGAGCTCTTGCAGACTCACTGAAGGGAGATGAGACTAACTCCTCAAGTACTGGTACAGAGCTACCCTGGAATACTTACAACATTCTTACAAATGAAAAAGTATTCATAAGAGTATTCAGCATAATTTTTTCTTCCTTTTAGAGGTTTTCCTTTCCTCCTCTCACTATCCAATTCCTATATCTTGGTTGCCCAGGCAACCTCTCCTGGCTGAGCCCCGGGTGCAGTGTTGGGTTTTCAGTTCTCCACATAGAAGGGGGATGATATGAAAGACAGAGGAACAGGTAATGAGCTTAAATGGGTTAGGAAAGCCCAGTGGATGACTGATGGCTGTAATAGGAGTTTTATTTAAAGGTTAAGAGTGCTAATAAATGCATTTATGCAGATAATTTAAAAAATCCTATGACTTGCAGGAAATAAGAGGGGGAGATTTTACATCATTGCATTTCTAATATCAGATGCAGTGCAATAGCTAAAAGCAATACAAAGACATGAGTGACATTTGATAAGCATGTTACTTAAACTGAAACTGATACAGCTCACGCTTTCCTTTGCATTTGGAAAGCATGAGCAGAAATTACCACCCAGGCAAAATAAGAGTATTTAAAACATTCTGAAAGTGCCTTGAGACTTGACTTAGATATAAAAAGCATTAACAACAGCTTACACCAGGCCACTTCAGGTAAATAACAGAGGTTCATTTGCTATACTGAATTTGTTTTTCATTACTTACCAGTAGGTGTTACTTTACACTACAAACTGACTTTGCTTGCTTTTCTAAGCTGATCAGGAGAGACTACTCACTGCAACAGAGGGAAACTTTAAACATTCTAAAAGCCCCCAAACGGTGTTCTCATGCTAAAACTTTCTTCTTATGTGGATTTCAATGTGTTTTAAGCTTTTCTTCAGTCCAACAGATTTGAATTATGTGTTAATAACTCACCTCCAAGTAGTTAGGCTTAACTCTGGACCAAATGGGGATTAGGTCACTTTGTACCACTGTGTCACTGACTTGAGGGTGGTGGCAATGGCTGAGAGCTTCTAGTCAGGCTCTTGGTATGTAGGTAGAGTGTAGTCTTTGAATTACGAATTTCAAAAGCTTTTGAAAGCTTTTGACATTTTGCACCTCCCACTGACAGATGTGGGCATAGTACTTTAAAGAACATTTGTCTCATTTTTTTGTTAGCAGAACAGGTGACTTATTCTAACATGGAAGGAAAAAAAATCAGAGTTAAAATACTTTTGAAATCTCTAAAAAATATAATAAAAGAGATAAAAATCACATTCCTGAAAGAAAGCCATACTAAAGATCATTTTATAGTGTTAAATATGCTATCAAAGAAGAGAAAAAGGGAATTTGCACGAGACCTTACTGACACCTGAATTAAAATATTCCTCCTACAAAATCATTCATTTCTTAGTACAAAACAATCAAGCTACTTCCAGTTTTCTTGAAGGAGCTCGCAGAGCTGGGTTTTTATTGAACCTGAATCTCTGAAGTGTTTGACCACCAAAAAGATGCTCTGGAAATGTTACTGTGCTGCTACAGCTACCACTGGCAAATGATAGAGTAATAAGGGTTGATTCTGAGATTCTGTGATTTCTGCTATAGTGAAGGACACAAGCTATACCTACAGCTGTAAGCAGGGATTATTAGAGGAAATGTTCAGCAGGAAAGGAAGGAGATGCAGAATGACACAGGGAAAGTAAAAAATGCTTTTAAAACAAAACCATGGAGGATATTTGCAGACACTATTGCAGCACTGTCAGCCTTAGGGGTATGTGCACTGGGAGAGGCTGAGATCAAAAATAGTCTCTCTTCTCTTCCAAACAACAAGCAGGTGCTTGATGGGCAACAAAGACAAAGCAGCTGTGGCAACAAAAAGTCAGCAAAAGAGAATTTTCAATGAACACCTGTATTTCAGCCATCTCAGGCTTAAAGCACAGACAGCTGCAGCCTTTCCTCAAAGAGAGAGGGGACGATGCTGTCTTGACAAAGGCTGGTTCAGGGATCACCCCTGGGAGACCCCATCCACTTCCAGCTCCCCCAGGTTCTCTCCCAGATGTCCTGCCCCAGCCTGAGAGTTTAGAGGGACATTGGCTCCAGAGGATGGGTCTGAGAGTCTCTGAAGACACTGTCAAAGGCTCAGCTCTGCCAGGAAAGGCTCTCCATGCTCCTGGTAAAGATGCTAAAAAGCCTGAGCTTCTTTTCCCAAGGACCCTCACTGGAAGTGCTCTGAGTGGCTCCCACTGCTCAGGGAATGGTTTGCTTCTCCCAGGACCACAGAGACACCCATTTCTGTCCAAATTCCTTGTGTCCTGGCTCTGTTCCTGTGGCCACCCCTTGGCCTTGCACCCTGCACCCATAGAGAGGCAGCTGATCCAGGCCAGACTGTCTCCCCTGCTTCCACTGCATTTGCATTTGATAACATACACGGAAGAAATATGATGGAGTATCTTTTGAGAACCTTTTCCTAGAGATTACTATCCCAAAAGAGTGCTGTTTAGGAAAATGAGGAGGACTTCTTTAAGAATAATCTTTCACTGCTAGGTTTGGTTAAAATTTCATAGTGATAAAAATGCTTTTACTTGAGCTCCCAGAAGACAGAAAAATTTCATACTACCTTGGTTTTCATAAGGAAATTAAAGATTGAGTTTCTGGAAATTTCAATGAAAACTGATTAAAAGAAAAAAATAAGCTAAAATTAAATTAGAAATGGTCATTAATATGTGACTTGAGAAGCTGACCTATTATATGCATTACTTTTTTGTTCAAATATGCTAGAAAAAAAAAAAGTTTAGTTATTTGCCCCGTCTTGCTACAACTCCTTACAATAGTAACTGTAGAGAATTCACAAGTTTAAATGAAGTTAATAAATTAATAAAACAAGCCCCAGAGTTTTCATAGTTTCTGATCAATAACCTTTCAGTCCCAAATTTGGAGGCTAAAGGGATGAAAGACTTTTAATTCCAGTCTTCTTTTTCTGTTTTAACTATCTTCACTGTAATAGGGCAATTTAAAAGGTTATTCAGAGAGGGGAAAAAACAAAATCTAAAATGAATTCTGAAAATTTAATTCTTCTATAGTTTGGCCTTAACCTTAATTTTAGTGAAAATTCACTTTAAGTGAAAAGAATTGCATTATTTCCAAAGTATTTAAAAAGTTTTGAATAAAATTTTATTCTATTTTCCTCTAATTAACTGTGCAGTTTGGATGTCATATTTCCTTACTCTTTAGTTGTTGTTTGTCCCTTTCTAAATTTTCAGCACTTATTTGATGATAACAGTTTCCTAAGACTTCAGAATGTTGATTACTTGATTGATTGGTTGATTAAAAGTGAATTCTAAAATACTTGCTTTAAAAATTCTTTAACAAGACTGTAAAACCAATCAGAACATAATCTAGGCATGCATTTTCCAAAACCTGTCTTTATTAGAGAGGTTTCTAAACTTTCTGATCTGCTGTTCCTCCTTCCCAGTATAAATTAAAGTAGGTCCCTCTGTGTTTGAGCTCTTTGGTAGTAAAGCATTTTTCAACTACTTTTTCTTCTTACTTTTTATACCAAAATTTAAGCAGTCAAATGTTCAAGACTACCATTCCACAAAGTACTTACAGGTGTGACTGTTGTTTCCCTGTTAACTTGGACTAGTATGAAAACAGGCTACTAAAAAGTTCAGGAATTAAGAGAGTCATGAAAGGAGACCATAGAGATGTGTTTGCTCACTCTCAAAACATAAAGGGTGAAAAGTGGATGTCAGCATTCTCTTGATAAAAAATATAGGAGGAGAACTGTTTCTATTGAAGGCTAATGCTGACAGAGGAGTATACAGGTGAAAAGATACTATAAATAGACTGTGAACACATTTACACTGGAAATAAGATGAAATTTCCTAAGTGCTAGAGCATGGAGAGTCTGGTCTGATCAGTGCAAAAAGAATAAGATCCAAATTAATTTGAGGATAGAATAGGTGCAGAATAATCTCTATATGTTAGAAAATGTAATTGTTAGAAAATGTCATAAAATATGTTAGAAATGTGTAATTGTGGCACAATATACACACAAATGCCTAAGAGTATGACTGTGGGAATGGAGTCAGTGATGTGATTTCCTTTTCCTGGTTCTGTTGCATTTTCAGTCCCAAAAGAAGGCAATTTCAGAAGCACCTTAAACCATGTGTCTTACTTAAGGTCTTCTTAAAAGTATTGTCCAGGCCCAGAAGAAAAATTTTCCTTCTAAAAATGGTGGGACCCTATGATGCCTCCCACATCATAGACAAGTATTTCTCCTGTTACTGCCTAGTTTCTGAACTTTATTTTCAGAGGTTACAAAAGTGCTCTCTGCAAAGCAACCAATCCATGGGCTTTCCATGCAGGTCCTCCTCTCTGCTCCCAGGCTGTGTCTAGTGAGAAAAGGAAAATCTCCCCTGGCCTCCCAGGCATCTGGAGGTCCAGTGAGAGAAATCCTTCTGCTGCTGCAGGATACTGGGTGTCAGGAGATGCTCTAGGAATGACCTAGGGATTCATGTGTTCCCTGAGTTTTGCATGCGCAGAAACAAATACTTGTACAAAGCCAGTCAGAAATGTGAGCCTGAAATCTCTGAAATTGCTCAGGTGGGAGAAGAGACAAGGAGGGTGGTGGGGAAGGGATAGGGAAAAAACACAATAAAAAGACAGCTTCTACTTATCTTTCTGTTTTGGAGCTTCTGGAAAGGTTTTGAGGCATTTCAAAGTCCTCGAAGCAGATCTAATTTGTGTGCAGAGTGTGGGTAATGGAGTCAGGCCTCAAGACAGAGCTATTGCATGGCTGCCTGAAGCACATGGTAAATATTTATGGATGTGCCAGTCTAGAAGCAGTGGCATTTCCAGGTAAAAAAAACCACAACGAGCACATCCTTATCAAACAGTTCCAGTAATAACCTTTCCTAGCCACCATTGTGCCTGTGAATTTTTTTCTTTCATGAATTTTTATACAACTTTCAATGTTTTGTCCTCTGGTTTGTAAAGGAAAATTGACAGCTACACAATTATAAACTGAGGAAAGAGGCACTAAATTTCCATCTTAAAAGAGGTAAAAGATGTCTAGAAACACATCAAGGCATATTTCTATGAGGATGTTATTTAAAGACCCATTTTTTTATCCTCTTTTCTCAAGATAGAACATCTATACAGAGTTAAAACATAACATATCGTTCTGTGATAAATCTTGATCGGGATTAATGAAAAGAGTGAAGTGCTGTGTTAATCTAGATTCTTCCCCCTCCCATTTATAATAGTCTATTTTGCCTTCTGTTTTCATTAAATATTCTTTTTTTTCTCCTTCCGGCAGACGAAACAGTAGCACATTCCACAGACAAAGTGTGTAGGTGTGTTGCCAAGGACAACAGTTTCAGACATAAATTGCTTTTGAACCACAAACCCTTTCATTGCTCTTTACTGAAGGCCATCTGTATGTTGTTATGTTAATTGAAGGTTTTCAGCTAACTCTCCTGAACACAGCGACTTGGTGTGTTAGCAAACACCCAGCTTACAGCCTTTTTCACTATTTGGTGTG
>JACBWW010000020.1:406183-444515 GCA_020086605.1 Lanius collurio
TTTCCTAGTAAAAGAGAATAAATCACTGTGATATTTTTATAAATATCTGAATCTCTTTTCAGCCATGTCCAGCTTTTGAAGAAAAGTGAGAAGCTTAGAAATAATTGATTACTGGAATTACTGGGATTGCTATGTAAATAAAAACAAACAAAACACAACAAAAAAGTTAAAACAAGTGGGTTTTTTTAGTAAAAAAATACTATAAATACCTTACTCATCAGCTAAGACAGCTAATGGAGACTACACCAAAATGTTTCCATCTCATTTAATTGGGGCTTATTCTCCTTTTAATTTATTTAGGAAAACATAAAAAACAAAGGTCATGTGGAAATGTGTGGACTTACTCTAAGTGCTCAAGTGAATTTGTTCCTGCTCTTTACCTCTGCATAGTCAAAGCAATGTGAATGCTTCTTATGATTCGGTTTAAACTCAGAAAAGCAAACAAAGCTAAGTCTCTGTGCATAAACTGGAAACAACTTAGAAGGTTCTAAATATTCCCAGAAATGAGATTAAAACCAAATGAGGTTAGATGTTGATGCCAAAAAATTGATGTATCTTATTTATTAGTATAAGAGGCAAAGAGAAGGAAAGAGAAAATCAGAGAAAAGTTAGAAAAAGCCAAGGTTACTTGAAAAGAAAAGCATAGGATAGGTCACCACAGCACTGTGCTACCTTTGGTGCTGCCAAGACGGGGTGGGGGGAGCAAAGCAGTTTTTAATCCTTTTTTTCTGTCGTTTGAAGTGTCTCATCTGCCTTGTCCGCTCTCTGGAGCACTTTGGCTGCGATGTGGCCGCCCATCCCCGAGTCTCAGGCGCGGTGCCCGGGGCTGCACTGAGCCCTGGCCCACTCATGGTGCTCTCAGCCCGGGGTGCAGGAGCAGGGTGGGGGTTCCACAGCCCACTCGTGGCTCTGCTCCAGGGGTGCAGGATCTGGGGGTTCTCCTCAGGCGGCAGCGTCGGCTCCAGGAGGCCTCAGAGCGTCTCACAGCAGGCGGTGGTGGGGGAATGACTCTGCCCCTCGCTTTTCCCTCCACCTTGCACCCATTTCTCCTTCCTTCTCATGGGCCTCAAGGCAGGCTACCCACAGCCCAAACTGCCTGTATTATGATAAGCAGACAAAATATCGAGGCATTTTTTGTGCTTTTCAGGTTTTGAGCAGTCATAATGACATGAGTACTTTTGAAACCTTTCAGGTGTTGAGCAGTCATAATGATGAAGCATTTTTGGAGCTTTTCTCTTATTATTAGGCTCTTACAATGCTAACTAAGCCCATTTTCCTATTTTGTGATTCCACCTTTACAACATTGTGCAAATAACCCAAATTTTCCTTGGGGAAAGGAAGCACAGACTCCTACCTAAGACTTTCCCCAGTTTCTTCTCCTGGCCTGAAGTCAGACTTCACCTCATGAGTCAAAAGTTCTTCACAAATTAAATTGTTTGGCAGTTGCTTGAAAAGAGACAGTGAAAACCAGTCATGACTGTAGAAGAAGATCCAATGACAGCAGTCACAAAATTCCTTTCTTGAGACCTCTGTCAGGAGAGTTGTGATTGATACTGCCTGGAACTGCTGTGTTGCCTTTTGGGAACTTCTAACTAGTGCTGAATCTAAACTTCTCATGCAACAAAGACATTGTACATCTAGAAGAAAGACTAGCAGCTGGCCCTCATTTTGACCCATTCAGGGACCTCCATGTCAGAGTCCCATGGGGTACAAGCCTGGTGGGAATGTGGGTCCAAGTGATTTGGTTCATGCTGCCATTCAAAGGAACCTCAAGGGGCTGAAGAAATGTGCCAAAAGAAATCTCATGACGTTTAATAAAGAGAAATTAAAAATTCTCTACCTGGGGAGAAATAACCCCATGCACCAAAGAGGGCTGGAGGCCAGCCAGAGGAAAAGCTCTGCAAAAAAGGGTCTGAGCGGAGGGACTTGCGGGCGCCAAGTTGACCATGAGCCAGCAATGCATCCTCACCCTTCCAGCCTCAGCAATTCTGTAATTTTTTATGGTGACATGTTTTCACATCCTCATGAAACTTTTCATGTCATATTTTCCTCAGATTTAGCAAAAATGTATGAAGTGCCACTCCTGTCAGCTGGCTGAGGTAATAGTCTAAGCACCAGAGACTTTCACCCATCCTCTTTCACCTATTTGTAACTTGAATGTGAGTCCAAGACGCTTCCACACTGGTTACTCTGTAATGCAGGTCCTAATATGAATTAGAACATTTGTAAGTAGAATAAGCTTGGCAGAGAAGTTATAATGATGTGAACTGATCAAAAGATGACTTTCATTGTGCAGCTGAGAATACTGCAATGCAAGAGAAATTAAAGTCTTCAAAGTCGTGGCTGTGCAGCTTAACAGATGGGCTTCTTCAAAGATTTATTATTAATCTAACAGAAACTATAAATATCAGAGTGTGAATTGAACAACCAAACCACACACCTGCCAGTTTAATCCATCAGGAATATGGTCAGATCTCTGCAGCAAGGGCAACGGGGGAAAAAACCCAAACTCCCTGTGGGCTAAAGAAAGCAATATCAAGCACCTTGTCTTGACAGGTGAGACACAATGGTTGTTTTCCCCATATAAATGACTAGAGCAAATGGGATGTAATTAAATTTCATTACATTTTCAGAAAAAGAAAAGCATGAATGAAAACACATTTTTGTATAGAGGTTGCCATTCTTGAGAACAAGGACTCTTTAAAACATGTGATTATCCTACGGAGAAAAATTTCAAACACTTTTCAGTACTATTCCTCATCCTCCCTTCCCTGCCCAACTCATGTCTCTGCTTGTGGTGCTCTGACTACATTTAGAAAATGGCTGGTTGTTCTAGGTCTGAAAAATGCAAAGCAGCAAAGGGAAACACAGAAAGGCTCTGTAACAACATAGCATTTCTAGATATACCAAGGGTAGATAGATGTCAGCTGAAAGAAAACATTAATATAAAATATAATAGGTTCTTCAAAATCACCTCGTGCTTTGGACAGCATCCTCACAGCCATGCTGCTATGGTTGCACAGCTGTCAGTACCCTCACCACCTAAATTAGCACTAGCTGCTGCCTTTGCAAGTGTTGAAATCTCACCATCAGTTGTTGTTAACCCCAGAAACAAACCCCTGTTCTCAAGAGGACAAAGAGTAGAAGCCATCTAGAGTATTTGTACTGGATCTTTCTGTGAATGGACATGGAGTTTTTTGACTACAAACAAGCTTGGAGCTGATAGACGGGACTGCTCCAAAAGCAGGGACAGTGATGTTAACTCCCTGCTGGGGTCTTTGCCACTTCCCTGGACAATGAGTGAAGGTCTGTTCTTCATCCTGGAGGACAATGTCCCTTTGGCAGAGATCACTGCTGGACAAGAAAGACACATTTCAAAATTACTCCGTGTCCCTTGCACTCTGTAGTTACTTCCACAGGAGATGCAGCCCTTGTTGCTCAGTTGCCCACACGTGGTTATATGCAGCCATAGTCTCCATCATGAGCAGCAAATACAGGGGAAAATCACTTTCACTTCTGCTCAGCACTCACCCCATATCTGTTTCGACTGTTGCACTCTATCATTTCATTTAGCAGAGTTCTTCTGTGCAGTGGTCTGCTGCATTTCATCTCTTAGCAGCATGTTGGAACTTATAAATATTTAGCTGAGGACTGGTAGGACTTCTCTTTGTTTTCTCCTCACCACTTTCTTTCTGTTTCAGTTCCTCCTTTCCTTCCTAAGGCCTTCCTGTATCACTGAGTGTTAAGCCTCATTCTCCTTTGAAACCAAAAGGGAGTTGCCCTGGAAAATGATGGCTTTCTTTGCTCAGAATGTATCACCTCTCACTCCTGAAAAATGATCTGAAAAATGTAGATTTTTGTCTTCCTCTCCGAGTTGTATGTTGTGCCAAGAGGTCCAGCATCTGTGCCTTGTCTGTCCAGCACAGTAGCTCTGAGAGTCCCCAGGTGAGGCTGGGATTCCTTGTGTTTGCAGTGCACAGAACGAGACTGCCCCAGCTCTGCACTACCTGCATTTTCAACCACAGGAGAAACAGACAGTGGGTTATGAAGATGCAGGCACAGCTTCTCAAGGTGATTAAGGTTAATTCCACAGCTGGGATCTGGAGGAGCCTGGGATTACACAGATTTTCAGAGTCTGGGCACAGAAACATTTAACTATGACAACAGAGGGGTCCTGCACACAAACACAGCTCATGCTCTAACTCAGCTGAAGATGCCAGCCTGGTGTTGTGCTAAAAAAGCTCCCTCTTGCTGAAAGGCTAAGTCCCCCTGGATAATACAACATTTCTAATCTGAGCTGCCTTGCATCCAGATGGTTCAACAAGCTTATGCCTTGATACTGTGAAAGACCACACAGGCATCCTCTGTCACCTGGGACAAGCAGCCTCTTGGCTTTGACTGTCCAGCTGCATAATAAAAATAAATTGCCCTCTTCTGTGAGGTCTTGTAAGGATTACCACATTGAAAAATTTTATATACTCAATTAATATGGAAATACACATATAGTTAATGAAAAAAATCATATTTATTAATATAAGTAAAATTGCATTTAAATGCTGTCAAGCCTGATTCAGGTGCAGGCATTGAAAAGTCACATAGAATCATAGAATACTCTGAGTTGGATGGGACCCACAGGATCATCAAGTCCAGACCTTAAACAATTGGCCTGTACAGGGATTAAACTCATGACCTTGACATCATGACCTTCCTGCGTTGTGATCCATTACATTCATGCTCAAAGCAGCTAAACCAATCTCAGGGCCTTTTAGGGGTTTATATTTGATTTTGCAGCTGGCTGAGAACCAGTTGTCTCTAAACCCTGAGGTGTGGGACCACAGCCATGGAAGGAGTGCTGTGACTTTGCCCTCCCATCTCTGTCATGACTGTTCACATAACTCAGGCCACGCTGCACTGGCTTTGGCATGAATTCTAGAAGACAACAGAGGCTGCCATTTGACAGGGAAGAAAAGGATGGTAAATTTTTGTGTAACATATATTTCCACCAAGACATGTCTCATCCCAGTCCCCATCCCCATGGTGTGCTTTCTCTGGCTGACACCATCATTCTGCTCCCTTGCAGAGAGGAAATGTGCAATAAACAAAAAAACATTAGTCAGATTTTTTTAGCTAGGGTTTTAATTAATTTTTCTTTGAAACAATTTTGTCACTGTTCCCTAGGCTCATTCAGGGTTAAGGTTATCACAAGTGTGGGAAAAAATGAAAAGAAGTTTTGTGCAAACAGTGTAGGAAGGAGAGCAAATAAATTGGCTATTTGAACTCAAAGATGCTCATTACTTGGGAGAACAAAATTAAAGGCACATGAAGAAAAAGAGCAGAAGTTCCTGAAGAATTCTGTACACATATATCCTCCAGAGCCTCCTTCACCACGTGGTTGTATTTGGAAAGTGAACACACACTGCTTTCACTGGAGAGAAGGCAACATGACAAATGAATAAATTAGCTATCAACTGAACCCAAAAAAATAATTTTACAGAAAAGTAAAGATATATTCCTTTGCTTCACACAGAAATAGACCAGTGAACCTGAAGAGATCTAGTCTTCTACCTAAACTGCTTGAGCTTTGGTATGTCAAAAGCCACCGAAGTGACTCATTTCAGGCAGTGTTATTCTAGCAATATACTATTCTAAAATATATTCTTTATCTTTCCTTTGGCTTTTGGATGCTCCAAACAATGTATACACTATCTAGTGAACAATGCAGACATTATTTTTAAGAGAAGCAGAAATAAATGGTTCTTTCTTCCTACTGTCTTTTAGCTTTTTAATAAAAAAGTTGTGATTTTTTCTTAAAGTGCTTCTTTTACTCTGACAAAAGCATTCTCAGACAAGAGGGGGAAATTCTTTCTTCAGAAGGATGTTTATGTCAGCAAGGTTCCCTGTTAATTTTTGATTGAGAAGTGGAGAAGTTTTGTTGACAAGAAAAAGAGCCCTCAGGGGCTCTCGGAAATGTGAAAGTACATCCCAAGCATAACAATAATCTTTGGAAGTCACTGTCAGTCAGCAATACTTGTCTGAACCCAGTGCATGCCATAGCTGAACAGGGTAGAGGAGCCATTTTATTTTCAGAACCCCTGGAGAACCTATAAAATCTCCTCTAAAGTTCATCATTCCTCAGGCTCCATGTGCTTCACAATATTCTGCAATTGCATATCCCATAAATCAGTAAGTCTTGATGCTATTTGAAAAGCCCTGGGTGGAGTTTTTAAGAGAGCTGGCTGTGGTTTTTGGCTCTTGTCCCCGCTTCCAGATGATAACACATGTTTAAAGATATTACATAAATTTCCATCCACAATATAAACAAATAAACACAACCCATGCTAAAATTTATTACAAAATCAAGGACCAGAAGTTAACAGATGTGAAAAGGAAGGGTCACCAGTGTCATCTCTAGCTGGCAGCACATTTTTCACAGAGGAGTTCCAGCTCCTTCCCACCTCCCCTGAGAGCAGCCCCATTCTTTGGCAGACGCCCGAGTCCATCTCTGCACTCGTTTTGCCCATAGTTTTGCTTCACCTGCACAAAACCAGCCCAGGTCAGTTCAAAGCACAAGATGCTCAAGGGACCTTTGTCCACTAAGCTGATAACACCTATTGCCATCTTTACCTGGGGCAGTTCTTTGCCAGCCTGATATTACTTATATATTAAAGACTTATCCCTATTCTTGCAGCAATACTCAGAGCAGCTGTAGGCCAGGTCTGGGCAGACTGACTACACATATTTGCAGAAGCAGTTTTGTTCATTATACCACACTTTGGAAAATCTAGGCTAATCTGCAGCATACACAGAAAAAACTTTTACTTCCTGGAATCCTTATACAGAAACATCCTCCCATTTTATATGGTTTAGCTATTGTTTATGATGCTGAACACAAATTTCCATAATGGCATTGATATATCACTGTCTACAAGTCATTACCATGACTGAGTTATTTATGTCCCTAAATGTTTATGTATTCCATTTCAACCACAAACTATTTATCAAACAAAGGCAATCACTGTGAAACAAACTCAGTCTTTTGCTTGTGAAGAATGATCCAAATATAAGCACTCTCTTCCTTCTGACTACACATTAATCTTCTATGAAATAAAACTTCTGTACCTTCTTCCAAGCCAGGAGCAGCAAAATAGTTTCAGGCTGAATTTTGGAAGTACTCTATAGAGAATTGCTCTTTTGGGAAATCCTGGTCAACATATTTAGTTCCATATGCATATTTCATAGCATAATAGACTGGTATTAAATGTACATAACATCAGCCTAAGAAAAATAGTTATTAAAAGTGCAGCAGTCATTTATTTCATAGCAGTTTGCCTTCAGAGAGTCATGTAAAATTAGTTAGTACTTTATGTGTGAAACCCATCCTATTTTATTGGTCAAGTTTTTTTTTTGTTTTTTTTTTAAGGAGTGACTTGTTCATCAAGAGCTTTGCAAAGGATCTGAGAATAAGATTGAACTCCCTGGAGTGGGGCCCAGCTTTTGCTCTGGCTGATTAATCTGCAGTCATCCTGGGGATCCTATGCCAAAATGGACCCTCCAGGCTGATTTAGTTACTCATAATTGCAACATGGTTTGCTTAGACCATCACTTCCAGGCTGTCCATCACTTGACCCACTGTATATAAATCTACTGCGTGCAGAGGGACTCCCAGAAAACAGAGACCTCTAAAGTCCATCCCTCTGTGCTAAGGCAAGATCATCCATATTTAAATCATTCCCCACAGGCTTTTATCCCAACAGTTCTTTAAAAAGTCTCAGTGATAGAAGCCCCATCACCTGTACCACCAGTAACAACACACTTTTTTAACAGCAGTGTTAAACACTGCAGTTATACCAGGTGCTGAAGTAATTTTGATAGAAGCTAAGCATTTAATACTCCAAATCACTTAAAACTTAAATGATGCACCTTATTTTAGACTTAGTTCAAAAAGCAGTCTTGACATGTGAGCGTTTCTTTAGGAATTGCTGGTTTTCTGCATATTTTTCTGGCAACTAAGTTTGATTGGTCCTTCTAAAATCAACACTTATCCCTTCATGAAAATAATGTGAGGTACCTTTCTCTATAGTACAAATCACAGTAATTGAGACTGTAAAACATACATACAGACTTGCACTACAATGGTCAGATTAACATTCAAGTTGTTTTTTGTCCACACAAAATACACTCCTACTGATTTGCATATGAGCAACATACACATTTCTGGATTTCATTGTCATCATCTGTTTGCTGGCAACTAGGAAATATGAAAGCATTAAATTCGATGAATATATTATTTGCTGTCAATGGTCTATCAAGCACTCATTTTTGTTAAAACTTGAATGTCACTGGTTAGCTTCAAAGGAATTCTTTTTGTCTTTTTTTTTTTTTTTTCTTTTGAATGGATCAAATTTCTAGAATTAAAAAAAAAGCCATAGAAATGATCTTCCTGTGGTGTTTTGGTAAAACAATATGTGTCAGCCTAAAAGTGGCCATGCCTGGCAGTGTTCCTGCCCTGGACCAGCCACTCCAGCTCACAGCAGGCTCCTGATGCAGATCCCTGCTAAATTTCCCAGCAGGCACAGGGTTCTCCAGAAAGGACTCTCCTCACTGACATTTATAAAACAGAGAATCAAAAATAAGGCAGCCTTTGCTGTGACAACTCACATCAGTCCTCGAAGAGATTCAGAAGCACAAAGCAGCAGATAAAATGAAAACAGGACAGCAGTGGGGTCTGGAACTCTGGGAGCTGCTTGACTGGCAAACAGAGGATGTTCGTGGTGGGAAGTCAAGGGTAAGATATGGGGCTGGCAGAAACACTACCTCCAAGGGCACATGAGCATCAGTGCATCATTAGGGGCAGTGTTTTTCAGCTCTGTACGAGCCTGTCACACTCTATAGACGCGAGTCCTAAGCAATAGATTGTAACTTCCACTGCCCCAAGAAGAAGGTAACAAGTTATAATGTTTGCCCAAGATGTCCTTAGAAACGTGAGGACCTGGCAGGCAGAAGTGGATAAACAAGGATGGGACACAACTTGACAAGAAATGACAGCTTTTCCAATGTCCAGCTGCAACACTAATGTCTGTACCAGCTCCAGAAAACCACATCACCACCAAAGCATCTAAGGGCTCAGCTACATAAGCTAAGGTGTGCCAGTTAGTTTTTAAGATACAGCCACATAGTCAAGTGTGGTTTTAATTGCACTCCAAATCTATTAATGGGTTCTTTAACTGATATTCATCTCTTGTGCACAGGGGCCTGAACTAATCCAAACTATTTCATGGCTTTTTTATCTGGGCTGTCTTTGCACAGAAGTGGTGAAAAATATGTGGCCTGTGTGGCTCAGCCTTGAGACAGTTACCTCCAGAATGTACAAGGTAAGGACAATTTTTCTTAAACTATTCACACTAGTTCTGTAAAAGGACCTGGATTAGCAGATAGATTGGAAACATCTGAACATTTGAAAATTCAGATTATGTGAAACATTGCTTGTTAATTATTTTTCTTAAATTTGGCTGGAAAAGGAAGATTTGGGAAGCTATCCAGGCAACAGACCAGGACAGGAAATTTGGAACCAAACCATGGAACACAGGCGTGTGTTGTGAAATTCTTATTAGCAATGTGCCAAATCCAAAGGTCTTCATCAGGCTCCTTGGCTCTGAGGGATTAATTAACAGTTGCTGCTAACGAAGAGCTGTGTAACAGTATAGTACATATTCCATTTCTCTTGTGGCAACGTGAGCTTATTTCAGCAAGTCCTACTTTATGTCTATTTTTCAGGAACTAAAAAACATAAGTTCTTGCTCAAGCTCACAAAGTAATTTTGCTTGTTCTGATAAAACAACAAGAATGAAGCAGGTCTACCTGTAAACAATATCTTTTAATTTTATCAATTCCACATTTTCCACAGATTGCTTGTCACAGTATCAGAAAGGCACCACTTGAAAAAAAAAAAAAAAAAAAAAAAAAAAAGAGGAGCCTGACTCAGATATTGGACTGCTGAAATAACACAGCAGAATTGGGTTCAGGGGAAAATAAAAGTAAGATAATGTATCAGAAGTCCAGCTTGATAAGGTTTAGCTAATATTATTTTTTGGTCTTAAAATACCTCACACTTTAGATACCTTACAAATAAAAATAACTGCCACAAGAGTAGTTACTACATCAGAGTGTAATATTGGAAAAAAGACCATGCTAGCAGGGCATCCCAGGGGCTGTGAGCAGGGACTCTTTATATTTCTTGCCCCTTAATCATTAACTGTTAAACCCAAAACTGTCAGCACAGTTCTCTAAAGCACACATGACTGTACATGTGCGAGTGAAATGCTTTTAACAAATTCTTAGAGCAAAAGCACTAATTTATCCCCAGCTCAGCTCTGCTGACACATTCAGTGCAGACAAAGGGCCCTGCACTGGGTGAGCAGAGAGGCTGGGGCTGCCCAGGGGTTCCACATTTCTGGCCAGTGACAGGCACTGGCTCTGATGGCAGAAGCAGGGCAGGTGTGCCCTAAATGCAGATAATGGGCTGGGCTGGCAAAGCCACCACGTGCCCCTTGCTGTGCCAGACAGAGCTGGTTCCTCTTACTCCTCGTATACCCATCAAACATGCACTTTATCAGGATCTGAAAAATATGGTTGAGTTGTATCTGGTAATTGAATAGCTTTGTACACTGCTTAATTTCTGTGGTAAGCTTACCTCTTTATGCCTTGGAATATCTTAAACCATTAACAAATAGCCTAAATACTCCTCAGCTGTGCAACTCCACTTAAGCCAGCTGTTAGCTAATCACCAGAAGCAGTAGCAGAAATATTTGCTCAGACCCCATCTATGATCTTAAGAGTCATTTATTCCCTCTGTCCCAAGAGTGCCGACTGGGCAACTGGCAGGGGTAAGAGGGCAAGGCTTTGTGTCCCGTTGTTTTTGTCCCAGAGAGGGGGAAAGGGGATACCAGGGTGGAGCTGGGATGAACAACCAACCAGATCAGAGCCCGGGCTGCTTGAACTTTGGACAAACCCACTGTCTCAGAGTCACATGGCAGGGACCCGGCCGAGGGGCCCAGGGGGGTCCCCCACAACAATTCCCCAGTTTTGCTTCTTTAAGCTGAGTTGTGACTCTGAGTAGCATACAGTGTGCAAACAGTAATTACAGTGCAAAACATAATTGAAATTCATTGTCCCTACAACTCAACATTACCCAGGATGTCCCTTTTCAATCTCCTACTAGAAAACCTTAGGAGGTTACTCAGGACATTTAGGGCAGGGAGTATCAGGACAAGAGTTTAAAAAACAAAGTACAGAACTTGAGTGCAAAACAGCATAACTTAAATACAGTACAGAACAGAACTGAAAAACAGCATAACAAAACTTGACTTAGAGGATATTAACACTGAAACCTTGTGCAATAGGTTTTTAAGTGTAAACTAAGATTCCCTTTTTTGTCATCTCTTCCAGGAGGCAGTTTTGACTTCTTTGGGTTTTGGGGAGGTAACATGGTTTCACCCTCTTGCTGGGGATCCACCTCAGTCCTTGGGGGTGGGAACACCAGCATACCCACATCCCCAAGTCATGAGTCTGCAAGGTCCTTGGATTTTTTGAGTCTCTGGGTACCAGACTAGGACTTCTGGATTTTTCTTCAGCTTCTGTCTGCTGGTATTCAGGAAATGACAAAGCATCGGAGGGTTTGGGTCCTCAAAGGTGCCATTCAGGAAGTTTATGGTGAATAGTGCTTTGCTGAAGCCTGAAGATGGGTGAGTTGGGTTTTATAGTCCCTGATTGCTGCAGCAACATCCATTTGAGGGTCTGGTGGGCACGTTCAACAATGCCCTGTCCAGTAGGGGAGTGAGGAATACCAGTAACATGTTTAAATCCCCACTGCTGATAGAAGTTTTTGAACTCGAGAGGTGTAAGCTGGCCCATTATCAGTTTCTATTTCTCTAGGTACACTGAGAACAGAAAAAGCTTGGATTAGATGTTTTTCTACATCCTTAGCACTTTCACCAGCATGTGCTGAGGCATACATGGCACCAGAGAACGTATCGATGAAAACATGAATATATTTTAAACTCCCAAATTCAGGGAAATCTGTAACATCTATCTGCCACACCTCACCACTATTAATACCTCTGGGGTTCACTCCCATGCCTAGAGATGGAAGTCGTAGCTTCTGGCAGCTGGGACATGTAGCTACAATTGCTTTAGCTTGTGCTCGTGATAGATGGAACATGCCAATGAGGGCAGGAATATTCTGATGGCACATGGCATGGCTTAACTTTGCATGTTCAAAAACCTGGGGAAGCTGGGGCAGGTCTGCTGCTAACACTAAGTTTTCTGGCACAGCCAAGGAATCTGCTCAGTGATTGCCTTTGGCTAAAAATCCTGACAGGTTGTTCTGTTGTGGAGATACCTCTCCCGTGGGGGGACAGATCCTGCAGTGTGCCAGTCTGTCCCTGTCCCCATGTCAGGTGTACCCCATACCTGTTCATGATTGGTTGTTTTGTGTGCCTGGGAAGAGAGCAGGGTCCCATGACTGAGGGTCTGCCTGGGAACTCCAGCCATGCAGCTGGAGGAATAAATCATCTCTGAACATCTAAAGAAATATCACTTCATTTTTCCTTCCAAGTCCATCGTTGTTTTATACTTGTAAGGATTCCCCATTACAACAGTTGTACATTATCTGGCAGTCCCAACCTATTACCTCTGTCATAAAGATAACAGGAAAGCCTGGCTACAGCAAAGGTTGGGCAAGAAGCAGAGAAAGTTTCCCAGTTTTATTAATTAGAAGTGGTAAATTACAGTCAAATTATGACTCTACTTGTGTTTAATGGAAACACACTTAAATGCAGGTTTTACATTGTCAATAAAACTATTGAAGTTGTTCAAGAATAACATGAAATATTTTGCAAACATTAATGGGACAGCATCTTCCTTTTAGTGCAATTCTTATCATGTGGCTTTTACAGGTAACATGAAGAATATTTGCAATCAAAATAGGAAATATTTTTTTTAAGTCTAATAAAACATCTGAAATTTACCTCTTGCTTCGTGTTGAGATATATATACTCTTATAGCTTTCTTCAAAAAAATGAAGAAAAGTATTACTTCAATAATGATCTAAGATTTTTAATTTGAACTAGTTCATGCTGACACTTTACTGTAACTATGCTGAAAACATAAAAGCTCACCTTTTGAAATCTAATTCAATAACTTAAAGCAATTATCTCAGTTTACACATGTATGGAATTAATTTTCTTACACAAAATTTAAAAATAATTTTAAAGCAAATTAAAAAGTAGAATACATTTAAACTATGTTATATAGTTATACCTAGATATACTATATTATATAGTGTACTTATACTACAAAATACTGAGGTCCTGATGTTTAAAAACTTGAAAACTGAAGCAAGTATGTTCCCATCCTCATAAATTCATGCTGAATTTAGGTTTCAGCATGGTTCAATGTGTAGAAAAGCAATAAATCAGCCCTAGAAACAAGGGTGAATGTCTTAAAAGAAGAAACTATTTGAACACCCTCCTTGTTTTTCAGATTTGTTTCTGACTTCAATTTTGATGAAGTGCATTGTTCAGCCCTCCTGAGTGGATGACAGAGACTGCAGTTTAACCCTTGCTGTGCTGTGGCCTCTTCTCAAGGAAGGATCAAATCACCCCCTAACAAAGGGAAACAAAGCCCTGCTGAGGAGGCTCCAGCACTGGTGGCTGACAAATGGCTCTGAAAGGGGCAGGAGCACCCAGGGGTTGAATGAAATAAAATGCAGAGAAAAGAGGATTCTGACTGGAAGCCTGCCCAGTGCTTGTTTAGAGAGGCTTGGAAAAATAAAAAAAAGTTTTTCAATCATTCCCAGAAAAAGACTGGTACAAAATTCTTTGTGCTATTAAATCCCCACTCATTTTCAAATTTCACTATGCTGAATTTTAGCCTGTCATACTAAATCTGTGGTTTCTCACCCCCTCTTCTTCCCAGCCATCTATGATAGATATCTGTGAAGTTATCTTTCTGCTGAAGGATCTGGTTACCCCCTGCCATGGCTGGAGCTCAGCAGGGTAAGAAGGTTATATCCCCCAGCTCAGCAATAGCTTCTCACCAGCACCTCCCTGGGAAACACTGGCACACTTCCAAATCATTCCCTGCAAGCTGCTCAGCCGGTGCCTCCCTAACCTGATTCAGTCAAACCCATCAGGATAAGTTGGACCAAAATCAAAAGTACCTGCCCAGGCCAGGGAGACATCAACCCCAGCCCACCTTCCTACCAGAGGCCACCAGCTCCTCAGAGCTCCCACTTTAACTGATGGTTTGGGGTTTTTTAAATGCCAATAATTGCTGTGGGGTTTTTTTAATGCAGTACAGTGAAAGAAAGAAGCCAGCTCAAAATGGAAATGAGGGAGAAGGATGGCTTCTGGCCAAGAATTGGAACAAGCACTCTTGAAGGCAAAGATGGGTGGCAGCTGGAGACCCTCACCCAAATCTGTCACTGCATCAGCAGAGCTCCAGTTCCTCTTCTAACCCAGACTGCTCTAGGGAGCCTTGCTTTCAGCTGGTGTTCAGGGTAATGGGCTTTTCCACTTCTTGAACAGCCTCCTCAATTAGAAATCTGAAAGGTTCTATAGACTGCTCGGAGTTCAAGAACCCTAGCAATACATTATTCCATATAATGGATTTTAAGCCTAAATCTGAAGATGCAGTGACTGTTTATAAGGCAGCCTGGTCAGAAGTGTAACAGCTATTTCTGTCTATAAGGTAACTGGTATGTTGAGGTGGTAAAGAAGGAAGGGACTATAGTTATCACACAAGCCCAGAAGAAAGGAATTTGGGGAAGGGAATGAATTATCTCCTTGAAATTCAAGGACAAGATAAGATATCCCTAAATCTTTAAAAGTGAAAGCTAATTAGGAAGATTTACGACTTTGTACTTTTCCCTGGTTTTGCAGTCCCTGTCAATAGTTATATTTTATTTAGTAAAATACGTTTTTAAATTTGCATTTTGTGTGTTTGCAGACTGATCTGATGTTACATTCCCATTAAAAAAAAACCCAGAACAACCAAAGGCAGTGCCCAACAGCTGTCCTCCCACTACTAGCCAACAAATCTTGTTCAGCCTGGGTTATTTTCTGGTGTATCTTACAGATTCACCTTTACCACCTCCACTTCTCTCAGTAACTCCTCTATATTGTCAGGCTAGGCTGCATTTATTTAGATGCTAGCTCCAGGACTTAAATCTTTACCATAGGTTTCCTTGCAATTTAATCCAAAATAGCAATGGGGCATGCTTTTCTAATTAAGGCATTACTTTTACCAGGCAAACATGTGATTCTCTGATCTACGCTGCAAAATAGCTATAAAAATAGCAAATGCTTAGCTGTGTGATCCATGTGCTGTGCTTGACAGCCCAAGAGGGAATGGCTCTCATACTTGCCATTCCATTACTGAGCTATTTGTTACTGCTAACTTTTGTAGAGCTTTTTCCTTCTGCTGGAACCACGATATGGCAGAGCAAGGAAACAAGCAGCACTGCCAGCACAGAGCAAGCAGGCAGAGCACATTCCACTGAAAAATATAGTTCAGTCAAGACATACTTCCAAAGCTGGCTCTGCACAGAATAAATGCATGGAAGTATTTCTGAGTTTCTGAATAGCTATCCTGGAATAACCTCTCGTGCAGACACCATGGCTTCATCTGCACCACGTAGGAAAAGCAGGCGTGCCGTCAGATTCACAAGCTGTCACAAGCACACAAACCTCAGTCTGCTCTCAAATTTTAAAATATATCTTCATGTACTAAGGCAGTTTCCAGCTACTTCAAAACATGATTCTCCTTTATCCTTAATTCCAGTGTTAAATTTTAAATCCACCTACTCTCCATGTACCTCTCCCAGCTGTATTAAGGTCCCAAATCCACTCCATGAAGTTTTCCAGACTTTGACTATTTCTTTTCCCTTTCTTTATTATACCTCAGGTGATAACAGTTTTATTCTTGACTATTATTCCAACAGAACCTAAAAAGCAAAAAGCAATCAGGTTCAGGCTTACAAAGTCAACGCAACTATTTGGGGCTGCACTGCAGACTGTCCCCAGCTTCAATCCACTCCTAGAGCAGCCATCTCAGTACAGTCAGGATGCTATGAAACTTCCTTTTATTTCCTTAATTTATCCAAATGAGAAGGATCCTGCTATCTTTATGCATAGTAACAAATTGCAAACAGAGCCTGCAGAAACCATGATCTCATAACGTAAAGAAACATTACTGGGAAGCCCAAAATGAAAATGACTCCTGTGGAAGTTTATAAAGACTACAGACATTGGTTCTTAGATAAATTAATAGTTCTTTGTGCAAAACTGAGTTAAACTGTGGGGTCATCGAAGGCTCCTGCAAAGGAGCAGCACTTCAGAGCATTGCTTCTTTTTATTTAACTAGGTCACTAAAAACAATTCTTGTGAATAAGTTGGAGGATTCTCCTCCCTTCTGAGCCAATGAATCCATTAGGAGCTAACAATGTGGGCAGGACTCTAGTTTTCCTGAACATATTTCCTGAGGCCTGAAGATACTTGAGCTTGAAAAAGGTAGGCAGGTTCGCAAAGGTTGTGCAGGAAGTGCCACCAAGAAATCCTCTCAGTTTTGGGTTTCTAGAAGCTGTGGCTGCACAAAAACAAAGCAACTAGTGCTGCAAAAGGTTTCTGTTAGGCTGCTATTTCTTTTGACATGCCTATTATTTTGCATCAACTTTCCAACAGCACCTGTGTTTCTCCCTAGTGTGGTAGAAAGATACACTTTGATCTACCAGTAAATTGAACCCAATCTGGTTAAAGCATATGTTTTCTTTTACTATTATGGGGGAAAAATTCCACATTTTCTTCAGAAAGTAGAACATTTCACAAAAAAAAAAAACAAAAAAAAAACAAAGGAAAAGTGCACGTGTAACAAACTTTTCATGTGCCTCTGTTATGAAGTGTATATGGCTCAGCCTTGGGTCTCACTGCAGCACCAAAACCTGCACTTGCATTTAGAGATCCCACAAGTGCAGCCCTTCTCATCAATGGTTTGGTCTTGTTCCAGGCATCAGAAGGCATTCTGGAAATTTCCTTCCTGCATAAGTAAAGAAGGTCTCAGAACCACTAAGAAGAACAGCTAGAAAATTGCTACAAGAGCTGAAAGTGTAATAAATCACACAGCTAACTCAGGGGGAAAAAACATTTGCTTCCTCTTGCAAGACGTGACAAATGGGAAAACATGATACTCTCAGAAAAGTAGGCTTTGTCCATTCCCCCTTTGGCACTCACAGCCCTTCTCTCCTGAGAAGATGTGTCTCTGCTGCATAAACAGGGATTTTTAAGCTTCTGAAACAAATTGGTCGTGCAGCCCTCACTGCTTGTTGTAATAACAAAAGAAGAATAATTCCTGAGAAAAGTACAAGCTAAATCTTTAAAAAGGAAAAGAAAATGTCCCTTTTGTTGCAGGAAAATGTCAGCCTGATGTGCAACTGGAAAAGTCAAGGCTAAGAATGCTTATTGCCAAGCCTCAAAAAAGTGACTGAAATTGTGTTTTCTAGTTAGTGTCTCCACAGATGTTTACTTTGGTTTTATAATAAATGAAAAGTTAACACAAAAGCTATAATTCTCCAATGCTAAATAAAACATTTCATTGGTATGTCTAATGCATTAGGATTCTGTTTAATGTAAATAAATGTATCAAAATTCGTCTGTTGCCAATAGCAGCAACAACATATGAAGAGGAAGCTCATACCTCTGTCACTTTACTAAGTCATTTTGCTGCTGCTCTGGAATTACTGCTAATTAACAGAGGCATGACTGAGAAGAAAATTAGACCTCATCTCTAGTGTGGATCTAAACATATTACTGGTGCTTAACATATAAGTGTAGTTAAGAGAAACTAATTTTCTTCCTCTTTACAACCACTCTTACTAAATACATCCTTTTAAATGTCAGATTCTCTGATGAAGTAAACACACTATGAGTCATAAACTTCTTTAAATGCAATGCCACCACACTGAAAAAACTGGAAATGACTTCTAATTTTCCCTGTAATGACACTGAAGAGTGCATATCTGTGAGATAACCAAGTCTGACACCTGAGGCAGAAGCACAGATGCAGTTTCTTATTGTCTGTAAATCATCGGCCATTCAGCACTTCTTATTCTCCTATCTTGCCTTAGCTTTTTTTCTTCTCAAAATTCAATAAAGCATATCATGAGATTTAATCATAGCTTTCTGTATGAGTTATGAAATAATCATTGTCTGCTACGTTATTTCTCCTTGATAACTTTGTTGCATAGTAGAACTCCAATGTCCTTTGCTTCAAATAGCTAATTCTTTATTAACAGAGAAACAACAGCAGCAGCCCATAATAATCCCTTTCATTACAGTCCAACACCTCAGAAAGTCCTTGGTGTTTTTTTGTATTGTGAGACTCAGATACAGAAGGAGAACTCTCATGAGACTGCCAAGAAAAGGAAAAAAAAAAAAAAGGCAGGGTGAGACAAAAGAGGAAACATTTATTACTGGAGTTTAAACCTGAAATTTAATATCATGGACTAGAAAAATTATTCCTCTCCTGATATCAAGTTCTAGAGCTGATCCAAAGCACAGTGGACTTCATGTTGAACAAGAAAACCAGATTATCCCTGTACTGCTTGTTCCCCTTTACCCTCCACAAGAAGAAAGAGCATTTTCACCTCTCCCTGGCTGGAGTGTCACCACCTCAGAAACAGCCCAGGCTCCTCAGAACAAGATTAGTGAGGATGGTTGAGTTCAACCACGCTACACACAGGTCAGCTGAAGGGAATAACTCAGTGGGGAAGGCAGCTCTAGTGCTTCCTGGGTCCTTGCTTGTGCAGTCCCAGTGACTGACAGTGCAACGGCCTGAGCAGCTGCAAAACTCCAGACTTGCCTTTTGCATGGGGTGTCTGTGGATCATTCTAGACTAAGAGAACTCAGCACTTCTGTACAATGAATCATTATGATTATACAAAAGCTTTAAAACTCCCTAAAATACGCATCACCTCTGGGCATCATGCAGGAACTCACACATCTTCCAATTTTTACTTAATATCTACTTATTACCTCTTCTGTCTATTTAGCTTACTTATATATCCTACCAACTCATACATACTTATGTATAACCTATACAGTTCACTTACTTAAACATAACTTACACATCTTACTCACTATCTGATACTGCTTATACGTGTTATTCTATTTATACACTTTATTTTTCCTTAACACAGTACATACACATTTTACTTACTTATGCTTCCTTAACACAGCACTTCTACCTAACACAGTATTTATACATTTTACCTTAATTATACCTTTTACAACTTACCCATAATACAGCACATATACACTTTGCAACTGCTGTACATGAGATTACACATTACTTGATTGGTCCCTCTACTTTGTCCAAGAGCTCCTCACACACTCTTCAGATAATAAGATTGGTTCCTAATTCAGTGCAGCACAGTCAACTTTATCTATTCCTTGCTGTCTTGGTATTTAGCCTTTCAGCTTCTCCTTTCTCAATTATTTTTCAATTTAGCACAGTTTATCTTTCAGTACCTTTCAGTCCTTGATGCTCCAGATCCAGGCAAGCAGAGTCAAGACGATGGCAGCAACAAAACCCATTGAGTGATCAGCAGCCAGGTTAGTCCAGGAAATCCAAACAACCAGACAGCAAAGGACAAAGGGCAGGTACAAACCTAACCCACTATCCTCCCCCTCTTCTTTTCCCCTCACTGAGCTGTATAGCTGGGCTTAAAAACCCTCCAGGAGCTGATCTGCTACAGCCGAATTTGGAAGGCCGAGTGAAGCTGGTGAGAGCAATTCCAGCCTGGTCTCTCTCTGAGGGCTCCAACAGGAATAACTACAGATGGTTTGGCTGGGGCACACTATCATGATCCAAAACACCTTGCAACACTGGACAAGTATACTGACCAGTAAACACAAGGCACAGGTCAGTGCATTTAGTGAAAGTGTTGCCTACAGAAAGAAAGGAAAAACAAGAACAGATGACTAAAATCTATTTATATACACTCTCCTAAAATTCATCCCAACTTTCCAACCATTTACAACTTTGCTAATGTCTTATATGTCTTTCCAGCTTTCTTTCTGGGTTGTTATGACTCCTTTCTGTTTCTCTATGTTCCTGTTGTTCCTTTAACTGTTTGGTTTATGCTGGCCCATTGTACTTTTATCATTGCTGTTGCTTTTTTTTTTTTTTTCTGTCAGCTTTCCAATATTCTGTGTATTTCTGACTAGTTGCCAGTGAACAACCATATTCTGTGCAAGTCAGGTGCTTTATAACATAAGAATCCTCTAAAAAATAGTTGTGTTTCTCCACTTACACCTTGGAAGCTTAAACTATACACAGTTCTGTTCTCGAGTAAAAGATAGGAAGCTTGAAACATCTAATTTGCTTAAAAAGAAAAAGACTAAGGAATCACCAAAATTAGCTGATTTATGGAAATAGTTTGCATGGACAAGACAACTATACGAATTAGTGCCTTTTTCCATTGCATCTTAAATGAAATATAGTATATACTTCTGCCCTCAATCACCACCTTAAAATAATTTTCTGCTGTTGGAACTCCACTACCTTTAACTAAGGTATCACCAATTCATCCTGCATGGGAGTGAAGGAATGAGAGTGCAATGTTCTCCAGATTTAGCAGGAGACATTGCCGTTGATCTCATTTTGTGGTGACCTCAGAAGCCAGCTGTGGTTACCCCTTGCTTGCCATCATGGAGTTAAAATGCTTTGGTGTTTGATAAAAAAAGACATAACTTACAGAGATGATCTTTAAAAAGTCTATTTGCTAAAGACACTTGAAAGGTGTTACAGCACCAACTGAACAGCCTTAAAAGAATCAGGTGCCTGCTCATTTCACAGGTACCATGACACATATGGGGACTCAAATAAAAAGTGACCATGACATATAGCAACATGAAGTTCCAGAACTAAAAGAGGGACTTGTAGAGTGCTCAGTTTCAAATTACAATTTTTGTCAGTCTTGCTAAAGAAATTCATATTTGCAAACTGTGGCCACACCATCTTTACATCCAGTTTTCTAGAACAGCATTTTATCTGTGTATACTTTAATTTTGGAAACTTTGGGGCTTCTGCTATGCTAAAAATGGAGCCGGTAGTTCAACTGTTGACAGTAGAGCTGGGTGCCAGCTCCACTGCTCTGTTTTGGGACTGCTTGTCTCCAAATTCAGCTCCCAGGCAGTTCCAGGCTCCCTTAGTGACAGCATAGACTGAAGTCTGAACACAGGAATTCAAGGGGAGCTGCATTCTCCTGGGACAGCCTGTCCGTTTCAGCTGTCAAATGACAGTTGCTTCTTAGGGGAAATAAGCAACAGGAGGTATTTGAAATAACATTTTCTTACAAAGAAAACAAACAAATTAACAGGCAATGAGAGTGACAAGACTGAAAGCTCATCTATTTGAGAGCAGTAAAGAAAGTCAGTCTGAATTAGTGAAGGCTCTAAACGTACACGTGAGACAAAAGGGCTGAGATGTTGTGAGTTTAGAGCTGAACTTCAACAACTCTTGCAGCTGTATTTGTGCATCTTTCTGCCACCCAGAAAATGGAAGATAATTTATGCCTTTTTCTATTTATCTCTCAAGGTGTGCACACAGAGAGCTGCCTCTGGTTTTTAAATTCCAGCTCACCCAGCAGTAACATCTGGATACAGCACACACCTACGGTAGGAAAGTGATCACAGGTTAAACTCGTGGGGCAGGAACCCTGCATTTCAATTAGGATTACAATTTTATTTCAATTTTGCATAATTAACATTCCTGGTAAGCTGACCAAAGGCTACTTTAATTCTGAATGTAGGTGTTCACAGAAAGACTAAATGCTTTTTAATCTAATCAGTATTAAGTGCCAGTGGAGGTTGGGGTCTGCTGCTAACAAGCCCTCAGAAATCATCACATGACAATACTCATAAGAAAAAGCAAGCTGCATGTGCTAGCTTAACTCCCTCGTGTTATCTGCTAAATTATGTCCTATTAAAACATTTCGTGTTGTTTGACAGTTAACAAAGTTATGTGAGAATCAGATTTGTGAGACACCCTCATACTGATTTCTGCTTAAGTATTTAATTAAGTGTAAACCAGCCATGAAGCCCTGGACTTCAGGATAAATAAAGGTTAAAGAAAGAAAAGTAAATATCAAATGAAAATTAAATGCAATAAAGGGGGGTTTTATTCATTGTGGTATTTTCCCAGGTTAAGCTTTTGTGAATTTCGTAAATGGCATCATCTGTTAACTACTTAAGCCAGATAGCAACCTCTACAGAATATCCTAAATAAATTCTACAAACTTTTACCAGAAGAACTATGAAAAATGGACTGATACTTAAATGAAATGGAATTTCTCCCACACGTATTATCTGCATGCAGCCAGAGAAATGGACTTAGGTGGAGGTCACCAGTGCAGTTGGCATTTTTGGAAGCACATAAGTACTTTAGAAGCAATAGCACAACTGAAAAGTTTCCCTAATGTTTCCTCAAATCATATAAACACTGCTGAAGACTGCATCCTCCAGAAAGACAGGATCAGCTCTTCAAATCAAAGGGTCTTGGAAAACCATCTGCTCACAACAGGCTTGTACTACTATCAGGCACCAAGATGTAGAAGCCTTTATGAAATATCAGTTTCCCCACAGGGTCAAGCCCATGCCAGGGCACACACCTTGGTGAAACCACCAGCTGCTCCTGGAGAAGACTGCCACAGCATGCCAGAGCAGACACCCAGAGTAAGGAATTCAGGGTGTGCTGTCACTATTATGACTGCCTGGGGACTTTTTAAGAAAACAGTGTTGGCTTGGAAGAAATCTGCTTGTCAAAAGCCAAGCTACCCACTGAAACATGACCATCAATTGAACAGGAACAGCATTACCAAGAGATGTTCCCTCTGCTCTAGAACAGCTCATGAATAGTCCTGTGACATGAACATCCATCTCAGGCCTGAACAGATGAACATGTTCCCTGCTCTTCTGAGGTTCTTCCTTGATTTGAATCGTGGTCCTCATTGCAAGGTAGTAGGAATGAGTTGTCTCCTTGGTCAGGGCATGCTGGATGGAGGTTTGTGCCCCAGAGTGTCACTGCTGCCCTGCTCTCCAGGAAGCTCTGTGCTCACCTCTGCCAGCTGAGCCACTTGTATCATGGGGTCACCGACAACTAATTCTGCGAAAGTGCTATTCAAATAATTTTCTTCTCTTTCATTAAAATTAAAAGGCAGCAACTCCACAAATATCTTGGGCAGGAGATTTCAGGCATCAGCAGCATGCAGCTGAAGGTTACTGGCAACAGCCAAAACCTCCAACCCAGACTTAAGCAGAACTGCCACCTCCTGTGTTCAAAGATGCAAACCCAGCCACCCAGCTCCTCTGCATGAGTTTTTTCTACTTTCCTTCCTCCTTACAGGGACTGTTTTACTTAACAGGCACAATCAGTCAACACTCAGCACCTCTCCATCACATCAATCAAAAGACTTCTTCTATATGAGAATATACTTTTTCTGGATAAATGAATATTTATTTATACATCATTCAGTGACATAGCTCAAAAAGTGGAAACAAAGGAACCAGCAAACCTAGAATTTAATAATCATTGTCACAATTTCAAGTTTTTCTAGATCTTAGGAATGTATTTTTATCCTTCTCACAGCAAGATCTGTAACCTCAGTCAATTATCTTGAGTTTCTGAAACCCAAGCAGGTACTAACTATGTACCTTTTATGGTTGCTATCCATTAATCCATTTAATTGTTCCATCACTATTCCTCCTTGATGCTCATCTCCCCCTTTCCTTCCCCAAAGCAACAGAACTGATTTATAAATGTCTTTCAGTTCCTATCTGTATCATACAAAATCCTTTAAAAACCTAATCTCAGGTTTTGTTTCATTTGACACTAACACATTAAGCCTCTGAGAACTGTCTATATTGTGCTGTCAGCTTACATTTCTTAGTGCTATAGGACTGAAAAGATGAAAATTAAGTGGCAAGCCAGGGCTCCCTCCATCAGCACTGGTCGGTAACTGGTTCAATCTCCCTTCTGCAGTGCATTTTTGGAGGCAGATGAACAGATTTCCCCCCTCTATGGGCCCAACTTTCTCTGTAGCTGTAACACATCCCTGCTCTGAGGTTGCACCAGCATTGCACGGAACTTGCAGGAGCATCCCAGGCTTTTCAGTTCTGGCTGTGGCTCACATCAATACCAGCCACATCTTTCCCATGCTGAGGGAAACAGCAATTCTTAATGCTTCTGTCGGGGTGCAGTGTTGTTTGCTCCCAGCTAGACATAGGAGCCAGGCATATTTGCTTTTGTCACTCATGACAACAGCCTGCAGCTGATAAAAGATCCTATTTTCAACTGGATTTCTTCCCTTCAGACTGCTTTCACAGCATGGACACTGTGTTCTTACCTTCTGCCTGTGCACTGGGCTCTCTATTATGTGAGACAGGAGGTGGTTCACACTGCACATTTTTGAATTTGATGGTTCATGGCCTGGCATCACACACCAGTGAAACAGAGCAAACACGTGTCAGACCCTTCCACCACAGAAAATAGAACTTTACAGAAACTTTGTGCTTGCGTAAACTCCCTGTAAGAGGTGCAGAACACAAACTCTGTGCTTCGTGTTTTCTTGCTGGGGGGTGGAAGGGAACAGATGTCTATGCTTTCATTTCAATATCCTTATTTCTTTCTCCAGGCCTTAGCAAAGCCCCAGAGAAAGAGGGGCTCCCTGTTCTGTGAGAGCAGCCCCCCACAAACTTCACACCAGCTGTGGCAGAGGGCCCCACTGCTGAAATGCTGCAGCTCCCCAAAGACCTTCACTTCTGGTGCACCAGATAATGGGATGTTGGTGATAACTTGACTTTGTTCCTGGACAGCTACAGCAGTCTAACACTGGTCAACATTTAGTTTGCTGAAAAGTCATCTCACAAGGCTCACAGCAAATACCTTGGTCTCTGCTCAGCACAAATAAAAAGATAAAACCAGATTAATTTCATTTGGGTGCTCAAAACCTTCCCTTGAAATGCTGCATACAGAAACCTGGACTAGCATGCAAAAAATATCACAAATAGAGAAAATAGATAAATGCATTTCATAATATGCATAGATCTGTATACATAATGCATACAGCAAATATATTCAAATGGCATAGATGCTCCTATAATCAGAATATAAATCAAGAATTTTTATGATGAATTGTCCTGTGATTGCTTGAAAGTCAGCCAGTAGCTACAGGGAAGTTAAGAATAACTAATTTACAATGCATTTCTAAGTAAACTACCCATACCTACACACGCATATAAATAGTCACACACACATATATAAAATGTCAAGAAAACTATGCATTATTAACAGCCTGTGTAACAAACTAACCTGTTTTCAGATATTAACTTGAAAAATCACACAGAGGTAATAATCAGTAAGTGTATAATTCCTATATTATATTCCTTTGAGACTTTTATTTGTAGGCTTTTCAGATGTATAAACACTTGATCAGTATTTATAATATGCAAGGAAAAAAAAACTTTCTGTAAATATTTATGCTAGTGAAAAAAAAAAAAATTAATCACTTCTCACAAGCTGGATAGTTCCTTAATATGTTTTGAGTTGCTTAAAGGAAAAAGGCTATTCAAAAAGCCATGCTCCCTGCTGCATGGAAAAATACAGGCATCTCCTGAAAATAGATCTCAGTATTACCTCCTGTACAAAATGAATTGGGGTCTACTCACAGATCACATTAGTGGGTAGCTTGCTGTAACTTGCAAAAATTAGCAGTCCTTTTTATACAGTGTCTCATGATGAAATGTTTGTTCTGTAGGAATGTTTAATTCTGCAGGAATTAAAGATGCATCAGTGGGTTTAAAATTGTATTTTAATAAAAAGAGTGTTTAGATTCTAAAACTGCTGAGACTTTTATAGAATTCATATCAAGAAAAAAAACAGTGTCATGACTAATTTTTGCGAGATTCACTCCTTTTGTTTACACAACTTAAACTGAATAGATGTTGGTCATATTTGTGAGTGTGAAGACAACCTTGCAAGCATTTTCATTGCATGAGAACAACACTCACTTTTGTCCTAAGTGATTTTTAGCTTCTTTTCTTATTCCATAATAGGAAATAAGGAACCTACGGGGAAGAAATTTGTGTTAGTTGTTTCTCTAAAGAAGATATAGAGGCAGGGTCTGCTTTCTCCTGTGACAGAGCAACACCTGAGCTAGTCACCATGTGATTCATTCAGAGATAATGGAGAAAATCAGGCACTTCTGGAAGGCACATTTCCTATCATTTTTTAGCAGACAGTTTAACCAGACTGCAGAACTCTCCCTTTAAAGTGTTTACTGCTCCCCATTCCTTATAAAAGGAATTTAGGGGAGCTAGCTCTTATGTTAAACATTATAAACAGCAATTAACCATGGTGAATCCCTAGAACTGCTGTCAAGTTTAATGAACTGGTTACCCACTTTCATGAGGTTCTTGTGAAGCAATAGAAAACTACTCTTAGCAACATACTCTGAGCTGCTTTTTGGCCTCTCAGCAGTAGGTGGAAGCAAGAAGGATCCAGTACCACCAGGGCAGCCAGTTTGCCATTGTGCCTCATGCTGTGCCCCACAGGATGGGCTTGGAGAGCCACATTTACACAACACAGCATCAACAACACTTCCACTGCGTTGCTGTCTGGGCAGGAATCCAGCACAAAAGATGCACAAAAGGCCATTTATGAGCACAGAGGTGAGGGCTGCTCTGGCAGACCTTAGGAAAACAGTCTGGATAAGAGTCTGAGTGGGGAGGAGAAGGCAAAGAAGCACTGAAAGACCCTGACCTCCAGCAGTGACCAGACCTAATGCTAGCCCTAGCTTTCATATCTGACCAACAAATTATTTGCATAAGGCATGTTTACTTCTAGTATATATTGAGTCATTGAAAGCTCTTGATGTGATAAATATTTTCCTTCTGGTACAGCTAGACCTCAAACTGCTCAAAAGCCATTTATTGCTGTTCTTTAATGTTCCTTAATAAATGCTGCATGTTTAATAGTACCAGTGATTTCAGATATTATGATTACCTGTGACATTTTCACAGTGTTCCCCTGCTAGGAAAGACTGCCTGGGAGTAGTTAGAGAGCAGCCACCAAGTCCTGTTCATTCAAGCTGGCCTAAGTCCCAGAGAAGGGGAATCAACTTGAACCTTTGTACTAGGCTTGCAACAATATTTTGAAAGGAGGTTTATCCTGACAGGAACTTCCTTCAAAATGCAGAGCTTCTTAACCCAAGTGAATTGGCTTTGACATTAACTCAAATTCAACTTTTAGGAGAGTTTATACAAGACTTGAATAGACAAATAAAAATATTTTTCTCTCCATACATCCTTACTCACTCTCACCAAAAAATTATCTAATTTGGCTACAGAGCTGTATTTAACATCACTGAAGTGTATCAGGCAAAAAGCTAGAACAGGAAGAGCACCTTCCCTTATTTTAGATATATAGCTTCAGCTTGGACTGCAGGACTGCAGTTGTGTTCTATGAGGGCAGAGATTTATGTGGCTGCATCTGCAGGCACTGGGGCACATTCACTTTCTTGACTCTCCGCAGTACATGAGAAGTTCCAGAGTGGATAGGTACAAGCTTTACCCTAGTGTTTAAGTCTCCAAGTGCTGTACCATAGATAATTTTACTTTTTATGGCCTTGGAATTGCCAGTTTATGCAATCTGCAATACAAATTCCCTCTTGAGTTTTCATTCAATCACACTTCTGCACTTAGGACACATGGATGCTCTGCACCTGGATAATGTAGTCCCAGAAGATTCACTGTCATAGTCCCATCACCTCATCACCACCCAGTCAGGAGGATGTGTTGTGATAAGGCTCTGCTCATCTGTCTGTTATGGGTAATTTCAAATTCAACCCGATCTGGGACGTGATTCAGTGAATTTCTTCCTGGCAGAAGGAAGCAAGAAGATCTAAGCCAAAGTCTTTCCCATCACTTCACCTGAATATCTAATGAGGAAGGTGGCAGGTGCTGAGAGAGTGAAGCAAGAAAAGAAATACAGCATCTTTCCTTGAAGGAAGATAAACAGAAACAAAGATTGCAGGTTTTTTTGCTTTAAATCCACACAAGGGCATTTTTAATCTCCATAAGCTCTGTATCCACTATAGTTAGTGGATAAATCTACTAACTGCTAGAAATACATGGCTTTGGGACATGTTAGGTCGTGTGCCAGATGCAAGCCAGAACAGAGAAATACCTGCCTTGTTTACTGCTCTCCTTCCCCAAGCATCCATTAGAACCACAGTCTGAGCTAGACAGTTCTTTAGTTTGATACTCCATTTTTCCCTCTTAAATTCTGATCAAAAGATCTATTAATTAGTTAACACTGTTACATTCTCAGACTGACATCTTGAAAAGACACTTAGATGCTAGAAATCGCCAATGAACAAGGCTGAGCATTTTTTTCCCCATGAGAATGCCATCCTAAGTGCAGCTGTGACTGAGATGTTTTTAATATTTAAGCATTTAGAGATCAGAGTTTGTAATCGAAACTTCCAGGTATAGGTCCCTTTAAGTCTCATTTTAATTAACATAAGGTGATTAAATACACTAGTAAAATATTACTGTTCCTGCTCGATTGCACTGAAGCAGACAGATTTTCTGTAGGCTCAGAAGCTAGCCCCATGGCTCTCTAACAGCTGAACAGAAGAATCTACAAGAGACAGAAGTCATGCTGAGTACAGGTCTGAGGACAATACTAATTTTTATTGATTTCTTTCATCTAAAAAAAAAAATTCTAGTCCACTAGCCAAATATTTGATCTAGCCAGAATAACACTACAGTAGTTGAATAAATGACTCATAAATTTTCAGTAATTTACACTCGTTTTAAGTTTGAAAGTCCTCATATAAAATTTCATTATCCCATAACTTTTCTGCAGTATGTTGGTTAATACAAGGAGAGCTCTAGCCAGGTAAAATACAGCTATGTGTTTTTTATTATTCCCCTTCAAATAAGCAGGCACGACATTCTGCCCTGTTGCAAGAGAGCATATCTTAATCACAGTCATTAGGGTCTGTCTTTTGCTCTTGATGTTGAAAGCTAGAAAGATGAAATCTGTTCAATGAAAGAGAATGTGACGACTTGATGTATAACCCTCCTTTCTTTCCCATTCCTTAACCATAAAATTTATATTCATGGAAAATCAAAACATTTTTCTAGCACTATTATCAAGCTTTTATTCCCCAAGCTTTCACGTGAGAAATTATGAGGCTAATTTATATTTACTCTAAATCAATATGTTAATTACTCTACAGTCTCTATGTGTCTAACAGAATTAATGAGAAAAAGTAAACACATCTCTCAACCTCTTTATTTTCTCCACACTAAATGTCTACAGAAGTTGTTTAAATGAAATAGAAGACAGAATTTTTTCAGAAATATTGGTTAATGTGGAAAGGCCTGCGAAGTGAGAAAATCTATTCCATGATTAAATATAACATGGAGATACATACATATATTTCTCTTTATGAGGACTCAGACAGATGTGCACAGTGACCCAGCAAAATAAGCTCCTGATCACAAGGCACCAGTATCAACAGGACACAGCTTCAGGAATGGTTCCATTTCCCTCATCCATTTCTATTGAAAAACACACGAACGTTCATTTTGAAAACCAGTTCCACAATCACCCAGTTGTAAGCTCCCAAACTCACATCTTTTAGGATGGTACTTCAGCAAAAGGAGGAGCACAAATCATCTTTATTATTGATTTGCTATGTATCACAAATAACTGCAAATACAGGCAGAGTCAGTCACCAGGTATCAGCTGCAGATTCACACTAAGCAGGCTCACCACTCTGTTTGCAAATACTATCTGTCTGTTCTCTTATTTTCTCACCTTCTTTGGGTCAATGGATGATTGTTTAATACAATGTCGAATTGCTCCAAACCATGACTTTCAAAGGACTCTTCATCTCCTTACTCCAAATTGGAAGCAGATGTGAGTTAAAATACTCCTTTCAAATTAGTCAGTCCAGGAAGAAGCTGGACCCAGCCTTACACTTCTGGGAATTTCCCCAAGGGGAAGGTTAATAGCTGTTCTAAGAGGCCTTTTCTCCTCATGGAAGGAGAAAACCTTAAGTTCTCCTTAAGCAGAAGAACTTAAACAGGACTCTAGCCAAGTTAAAATATGAATGAATGAATCTATTGGTTTCTGTCTGGACATTTAAGTGCTTTTAAACCACACTCCATATAGTCTAAGTTAATTCAATTGGGTTTAAGACTATACCTGTAACAATAAAAAAAGAAAAGACAGACCAAATTTGCCATGAGTGCTGATATTACTAAACCTTTGGCATCTCTAGTGCAGCTTTGTCTAATGCTAATTACAAATCTCCTAGAAAATGTCGAGGTTGTGAAATAGGTGAGGCCACTCCAAGGGGTAATTTTCCATCAAAGCCACTATCAAGGCCCTTGCATACTTGTTTACTAAAACAAGCATAGCCTCTCTGTCTCTCCTTAGGTACTTTTCACTGTACTAGTCCCTCTTTGCTAGCCAAGAGGTGATCTAGAAGTTCAGTCCTGCAAAAGATAAACACTTGTGGCAAACCAGTGTTTGCTTTCTCTGTTTTCCCTCATTCTATGTATAATGGGATAAACTTCAATTCTTTTTCCCTTTATTTGTATAAATAGGTAGATTGCACACTATGATGCATACCCATCATGTGGCAATAGCCAAGCTGTGTAGAAAAAAAGGAGAAAAATTAATCTCAGGAATATGGGAATACATTATCTTGAGGTCTTGGAAACCCAAGAGATGTGACCTAAACTTAACATTTGCCTTAGATGCAAAGAAAAATCCTTGAGCATCTATTTACACATAAGAAAAAGTGGTCAAATAACACGATGCTCTTATGTTGTCCTTTTGTTGGGCCACATACAAAGATACATTTGACACAGAAAAAAGCAAATACTATTGATCACAAGAAAGAAAGAAACGAGCACTTTACATCCAAGGACATTTGCCAGCCGTATCACCTTAGATTAGAAAAAATGAATAATCACATATGAGGAAAACAGGCTCACTGGGAACACGCCAACAAAATGAAATTAAAATATGGCAAGAGTAGGAAGCTTCAACAAATCACAAAGTGAGAAAAGGCAGCACCTTCTCATCTGTGAGGCTGCCATCTGGTGAAGATTTTTATCCCATTCCTTTGCCTGTCTTTAAAGCAACAAAAGATTTTGAAATGCTGACTGGAAGAGTAAACAGACAATAATCACTGTCCCTGCACAATGCAAGCACTGCTTGCAGAAGCACTGCCCAGGACTCTCCTTGCTGAGACAGGTTTCTGGAGGTGGGGGATCAGCTTCTGTGGAGGAAAGATATGCCATGGGGTTGCTCTAGGGTAGTGCAATTTGTGTCCCTGAGCAGTGCTGGGGGCACAACACTGCCCGTTTCACACATTTCTCTGCATATCACTATGAGGCATAGTAATGGTCTAGTCCTAAACCATGAGCTGGAGTTCAGCTCAATGCTCTTGGAAAGGGGAGAGACCAAGGGAGAGCACGGCATGACAGGTGAGTCTGGTAGATCCTGTCCTCTGCTGTGACAAAATGGTCCCAGCATACAGAAGAAAGTGGGACTGAATATTAAAATATTAATCAGCAGTCGGGTCTTCCTTTTTTTTAAGTTTTAAACACTCTTTCATGAGATTTTTTACAGGTAGATCTAAAATAGAGCAAATCAAATTTAGATCTTGTGGAGGAAAAAAGAACAGTAGATTATTTCCTAATTCCTCAGAGGTAAAACAATATTGAAAATTAATTTTACATTTTTAACATAAAGTAGAAAAATACCAAGAAGGACTGAAAGATTACCTGAAGAAAGATGACTCAGACACCCTCCTTATTGAACAAAGCAAATTTTTATTCAAGTTTCTGCTGCAGATTGAGCATATCAGGTCAGGTCACATCCATGAACCCAAAAGGTGCCAAAAAGCCACTGTCTCCTCCATGGGTAAACGCCTTTTCCTGCTAACTTTGCAGCAGAAATCTTGGCTACCTTGAAGGCTAATGCAATTCCTCTACTGAAACTGAATAACATTAGTGATAGAGCGTTATTTGACACATATAAACCAGTATTTCATAGGAGATGCTGAGTGTTTAACAATTTGAAGTATATCTTTAATTTAGGTGCTGATTACCACAAAATCTTCTTAGAATATTTTTCATCCCTTCTTTTACTTTCAGACCTTTGGGTTTTTTTTGCTTTAGGTACTGAAAACCAGTCTGCCTATTTTTGATATTGTGATGTTCAGAACTAAACCCCAAAGTATTCTGATCCCAAAAAGTCACAAAAAAAGCAGGCATATCTTCTAAATCCAAGGGTAAATAGCCTCATGTTTTACTAGTGGAGACATATAAAAAGGCCTTTCTGCACATAATTCACTGTAAACTCAATTTATTTTTTTTTTTTAGAGGGACTGAACAGTTCTAGTGTTAAAATGCATATCAGCACTAAAGTAACACAACTCCTTTTTCTGATGTGCCAGGAGGACCTCTCTGGCTTCAGTTTGGAAGAACTGCCATGGCCTCACTCGATGAATACCTCTTGGAAGAGCTTGTCTGGTTTAAGCCAGAAAAAAGCTTCTCTCGAGAATGCTCTGCTCTGTGAAGAATACATCTACATGTGTATCAACTTCTCAGCTGTAAAATCTATACAATAATATCATGGTGTTATAACACAATGTATTGTGAGGATAATTTCTCTACTGTTTTGAATTTGAATGAGTATTGATACAAAAACCATAATAGAAATTTAATCATAAAATAACTTGTTACTCTGCCATTCAGTGTTTAGTATAAAATTTCTCCCTACCATTGAGTTTTCTCTAGTAGTTTTTTAATAGTTTGGTGTATTTATTTTTCCTCTTGCATTTTACCATATAGAATCAACTCTTGTCTGTCCTCTGCAGGCATTCTGAATTGCTCTCATTTTCCTGTTTGACTGTTTCTCTGTCTCTTTCAAATTTCATATGATCTGCAAATATCATTAACGTTGTCCTTGAAGAGGAACACATAAAATAATAACTTCCAGTGAAAAAAATTAACTCAACTCGCAATATAACAATGACTCAGAATATTTCTCTACTGCATAGGAATACTGGATGTACATAAACTGTTGAGAGGAATGCCAGGACTGGGTAGAGTACACAGATCTATTTCTTACCTGGCAAGATCTGATTCAATGTGTCCAAGCCAAGGATATACCTAGTCAAGCACAACTTGCTGACATCCACTGGAATTCTGGGGTTATACACTAACCATCTGTTGAAATTATTTCATTACATAAGACTATCCAAAGCTTCTAGAGAGTAATACATTAAATTTATCAGCACACATGTCCAAAGAATTTAAGGACAGAAATTCTGTAAGCAATGAAAGCACATCATTTATTTAGCAAATCAAATGTCATATGTTGAAGCTGGGTCTTCTATCAAAGCCTATGACTCTTAGATACCAAACTAAGCACTGCAAATCTTATTTTGAAATGGGTTTCAAAAGGCCTCTGTTTTGTGTCCCAAATTGGTAAGGCAGAATTAAGAGCACAAAACAAAATTAGTTCAAATGTTTATTTGAAACTTCATATATGACTTCAAAATATTATTTTAGATTTCTGATTCACAAAGCTTATTGTTCCTGCATATGTGTTGTCATTTGAATTCACTATGCAAGCTGAAAACGTCAGGAAACAAATTTTGGCTCAAAGTAAATTGGAGACAAAGATTATTTTGCCTTTTTCCACTACCTCAGTTGCACAAGTATATTGCACAGTGCTGACTTTTTCTCTCCTATTGTTAACTAGGTAAATATAATATAGCATATGGGCTCATTTTGCAATGTAATAATTGTTGCTAACAGGGAATTCTTGCAGCAAGTATTATATCATGAGATATATAGAAATGAAATATGGAACGATACTGAGTGGATGTTCAGAGATGTTTATTTCTCCCAGCCACATGCCATCGGGCCTGCTGGGGATCTCTCCTAAATCACGGGACCCCCTGGCACTTTTCCCCAGCCCGGGAACCCCCACCAACCAATCTGGACACAGCACCCAGGCACACATGAGCAGGGAGCAGGGGCAAACCCTGTTCATCCAGGGTCCCCTCCCCCAGGACCTCCCGGCAGGGAGGTATCTCCGCATCTCACCCTTTTGTTTTGACTAAAAGTGATTTGAAACTTAACATTGGAAACAACTGGATAAATATAGGAAAACAAGAAAAATTTCAAAAGAAAACAAGCTATTTTCCCGAGCTCACAAATGTCCAAATAGATTTGTTTTTCTCTGGAACATCTTAGGTCTGGCGGAAGGGAGACAGGACTCTCTGAGCATCTTCCATGGGGAGGCTGAGGCAGGAAAGGATTTCTTCCATTTGCACCTGTTGGAACTTTTAACAATGACAGTTAATTTCTTCCTCCTATTTATCCCCCCTTCAGCATTGGAGAGGAATTGTGGGGAATTACATAGGGAAGCCATGGGGTGAAAAACGGATTAGGGATGAATTGGGGATGGGATGAATTTAGGAAAGGGTTCATATTGAGTGTAGGGTAAAAGCGGAAATAAGGAGTGGGAAAGGGAGGTAGTTGATATGGATAAGGTTTATAATTTTGCACATAACGACTGCCTTTGACCGGAACAGCCTTAGGCCCTGTCACGTGGGCTGCCTGTGGGCCTTTTCTTCCTTTTATGATGTCAAATTCTACAATTTCTCCATCTCCCAAACTTGGAATATATTTCTTGGGTTTATCTTTCATTATGGCAGTTTGATGCACAAAAACATCTTCTCTAGTGTCCCATCTGATTATAAACCCATAATGGCTCTTTATGTTATACCATTTGACCGTTCCTAAAACTTTAGCTGCTGTGATGTTTTCCTTTTTCCGTGTAACCGCTGTTCTGTGTTGTCTCACCATGTTACTGCCTTCCCTTTCACTCTCCCTCCCCCTGGGGCTGCCTCTGCTGCTGGCACGCCCTTGCTGCAGGGTCCCGACTTCTCGGGGCAGCCCTCGGAGCCGGGCAGGCCGTGCTGGGCCACTGCACACCGTGGCTGCTGGCCCTTCCACCATTGGCCACAGCATTGGCAGTCAATGGTGCCATGCTCATGATTTGAAATAGCTGATTTGGTTACAGGAAATGCACCTCTAGAGAGGTTCTATCAGTAGCTTATCTTTTGATTGAGCCATCATCTCATTCAAGATCTCAGCCCAAAAATCTAGGGTACCCACAAAAGGGGCATTAATGTCAAAAAGCAAATCTCGAGAAACATGAGGGAAACTTTTAAAAAGCCAGTCAAAGAACTGTTCTCGTTGTCCCAAATCAAGCTTTGAATTTTGCTTCATAAGGGTTTTTTTACCTTCTAGATAAATTTCCTTCTGTGTCTTCAAGAGCCCCGTTCCCCAGGACTCCTCCATAGCCCAGAAAGTACAGCCAAACCAAGAGAAGAAAATGCAGAGTTTACTCACAATTCAGTGTTGCTGTATTCCTGGCCTTCAGAAATTGTCATCAGGGGTCGAATGTCCACATTCTTCCATCATTTGTTGCTATTGGGGAATTCTTGCAGCAAGTATTATACCGTGAGACACGTAAGATGAAATATGGAACAACATTTGCCAGATGTTCAGAGATGTTTATTTCTCCCAGCCTCAGGGCATCAGGCCTGCTGGGGATCTCTCCTAAATCACGGGACCCCCTGGCACTTTTCCCCAGCCCGGGAACCCCCACCAACCAATCCAGACACAGCACCCAGGCACACATGAGCAGGGAGCAGGGGCAAACCCTGTTCATCCAGGGTCCCCTCCCCCAGGACCTCCCAGCAGGGAGGTATCTCCACAAATAATAGTATAAAAATGTAAACTAGAATCTGCTCACAGAGTTGTATTGATCTTTGTAAATTGTGGGGGTATTTGACCTTTTTAGATATTTGTGACATCCTATCATCTCACTCTGCAAAATTAACTGTGAAGAAGTTCTAGATACAATGTCATCTGATGGCAATTAAATAAGACCAAACATTCAGATAGCAACAGTGCACATGGATACCTTGATAAACCTTATAACATATTCACACCCATCTAAAAAGCAGTGTAGAGAAAATTGAACAAAATTCTGAGGAAAAAATACCTTGTTCTGACTCTGATACTGCTGCTCATGTCCTCTGCTTGATGCACTTTCTTTTTTTAAGTACTGGATTATCAATGCTTCAGGTTGAAGAAAATATGTTCCTTTTAATTATTTCACAGTTATTTCAATTATGATCAAACAAGACAGAAATGAGTTTAATTGCTTTGATGCTTCAAGTTTTAGAACTCTGGAAGCATCTAAATTCACATCCTTTCCTCTTTTCCCCTTGCTCCCTGTGAAGAGGGAATTATCTGCCAGCCTTGCCCAGCAATAAATTAAGGTACCCTCCTACTGCCACAACAGTTCTGAAGATTGCTTCTTCACCACATCGTTCCAGAAAGAGAGTAAACAGGTGCATATGAGTGGAACGGGATGTTTTAATAAATCATGAAAAACTGTATGTGTTTTTCAAGTTGAACAAGGCTGTTCTTGAAGAATTTACCATCATAAACATCATATTGACATACAGAAATATGTCTGCTTGCTTCTGGAACATAGAGCAACACGTAAGATAAAGTAAAATATACAGTGGTATTACATAGCACCGACTTTGATCATTCCTTATTTGCTGTGGGTTCCTCTTAGGATGGGGCTGCTGTGGGCTCTGTCTTGGAGAACACCATTTCCTGATGCCAACATGACAGCTACATACACATGCCCACATCCTGGCATTCAAAGTACACAGCCCACCACCATCAGAGCTTTCTCCTTGTTCTGGTGAACACAGGTGACCTAATTATGGCTGTTTCTCTTTCTGCTGGGTGGTTTCCATCAAGAATTTTATCCAGATTAATTTTGTGTTATTGCAAAATGAAACCTGTGATTCATACTCCACCCAAAGTATCATTTTCCATATCTGCAGGAGCTCTGGGTTCATCTTCCCCCATGCATGCTTTTGCCATGCTCTTCCTTTGCCTCTTCTCATGTTTGTTTAAGGATTTCCCATTGGTGGTCTTTGTTATCTTTATAAGGCACCAGATCTCTTGGTTTAGATAATTCCTTCACCTGTGTGACAGCTGCAGCATGAATACAGCTGTCTGTGGGGACTCTGCATTTCCCTTCAGTTCCAGGCTGCCTCTCACCCACCTCTGAGGATGCCTCCCTTCTGTCTCTCTCTTGTCAGCCCTAAGCTGCTGCATTTCCCTGCCTCTTTCAGGTTAAAGTAGATTCAGCTTTATTTTCTGTCAATACAAAGAATGAAGTTGCCACTCCTATCAGATGCTCAATCTGTCCTTGAATCAAGGACACATGTTCTGAATTTCAATCATACATAGGTTGATTTGATTTCTAAGGGGCATGAAAATGTTGACAAAACCAATAATTGTCATCCTGCTTCCTGTCATGGTGCTTTAACTAGTGATTTGGTGTAAATTATATTTAATTTGCTTTATTTTTATGAGACAAAGGATTTCATTGAGGAGATGTTTTGGTTAAGCTCATATTAAGGAAACACATTAACTAATAATTAATAGCACTTCATTTAATTTTTTTCTTCCACTGAAAGCAGTATTAAAGTAAAAAAGGTCTTAGGTGAAAAAAATGGTTTCTCCAGATTAGCCCTTTTCAATGATAAAATATTTTGACAACGTGCTCAAAATTTATCTTGCACTTCAGTGACAGGCTACAGCTTCTTAACAAAGCAACTGCCTCTGCTGTATATTTCTAACAAATTCAAAAGATTGCTAATTGGTTTCCATACCTTCAAGAAAAGCAGGTAAGACAGTCAGCATGACTACAAGCCAGTTAATTTAACATGGACAAATTCTCAGTTAAATTCTCTATCAGTTTATCAATTAAAATATAAGTGCTGGAATATAATTAGAGCCAAGGATAATGATTTTATAGAAAGCAGATTTTATGGACCAAATCTTATTTAATTAATTGATAACATCAAAACTTTCTTTTAAAAAAGCTATCTGTGAGGATATATTTAGATTTTTATAAGGCATTTTACTTATGCATATCTATCTCATCATCTGATCTAAAAATTAACAGTATGCTTTATTAATAAAGCACATAATAGGTGAACTAAAAAGTGGCCCACGAACCCCTAGAAATAGTAATGAAAGAGAAAACACCATGGAACTCAAGTAATTTTAATATG
>JACBWW010000020.1:449480-461082 GCA_020086605.1 Lanius collurio
CAAAAACTTCTGATGTTTAACTTGTACCTTTAAAAAGTGCAGAAGTAAAATATCTTCTCGGCATTCCCTTTTGCTCTATTTAATTGTTACATAATTTGTTTATTCCAAGGAAGGATAGAAGGAGGATCACTGTAAAGAGCCAGTAAGTAAATTTAATCATGGTATTAAATCAGCTCAGTTGAGGATCCACACAAGTAGATTAGTGCACAACCTTGCTGAGAAAGCCATCCACTATGAATGGGTAGTGGTTCCCAATCATGTATCTTTGAACGTCTTGCTTTCCCTGATTGAGTCTTGATAAATGAGAGACAGCAGCCTCATAGTCATCACACCAGCACCCTCATGTGAATCCCAAAAACCTTCACAGATTTGTAGAAAATCAGCCTTTCAGAGCAGTCTCTAACCCGTTGCTCCCTCCTCTTGATTGCCATTTCCTTATGGCAAACTGTGGCAGTACATGGAGAAGCCTGGGAGCAAGATTGTCTGTGAATAGTGCACAAAAAGAGTCATGAGAATTTCAGTTTCCTACCCACTTTCTATCACTAGGCTCTTGCTCACCAACACTTCCTAAATTTCCATCAATAGCTGGCCTATTTTTTGAATCTATTCTTACCATCTTTAATGCTCCCTGCTGGTTTTAGCTATAGCTGGGCTTTGTAATTTATAATTTTGTACCTGAGTACCCAACCAATAATTTTGCATTCTTCTTCTGTTGTTTTTCTTTATTGATGTTTACCTTTTCCAGATCAAACCTTGGAGAAGCCTTTCCTCAATCCAACCTCCAAGGGAAATTAAACACATAGCTGCATACAGAATGTTGAAACAACAGAACATGTTCAGCACACTGACAAGAATACACAGACAAAAAAAGAAGCTTGCCTTTGCTGTTTTTTTTAAACAGCCCTTTCAAGTCACCTTTACAGGGGTTAGCTGCAGGAGCACAGAATTCAAATCAGGAAAATGCACCATTGCCAGGCTCATTGAGAGCTGAGTCTACCTGCTTCAACATCCTTCATGTGACAAGGGGTAACAGAAGATGTTTCAAAGACAGACAAGCCCACTAAGGTCAACCACAGGACAACACGAGCTTTGGGAAACCAGCTTCCTCTATCCAGATATATGAAAACTGTCTTCTTTCTTGAAGTGTGTAGTCTTTTGTACTTTTTTTTTTCTACAGACTTTTTTATTTTAATCACCTCTGATACATCAGGCAATTTTCTCATTATTGCCTTCTTTTTGATCCTATTAAGCTTTTGGCAAAAATGATATCAAGAGACAGTAGGGTTCAGAGGTTAATTGTGCCTTGTATTTAAAAAGTACTTCCTTTTTCCATTTAAACATGTTCATTTTTAAATAATGCTAAAATAGAAACAGAAAAAAAAATCTATAGCACAGTTTAAAATAAAAATGAAAGAAGAGAGAGAAGGAGCTAAATTATGACATTCAAATAATTCTTTCCTGTAAGCCCTGGGGGAAACCTGATGTCACTGAGAATTTAATGTAAATTGCTACTGTTAAGGTTAGATTAGAAAGAAAATTTAAAAAATAACTCATTTAATCAGCTTCTCAGCTGGTGTGAATCAGTTCAGTTCTTTGGGAGGTTTTAAGCCTGAAGTGATTTATATCAGCTGAAGATCTTTAAATATCTAATAATTTTTATGGATCTCCTGCAGCCTTCTTTTTAAATCATGGTGTACAGAACCAGACCTTCTATTTCACCTGTGGCCTCACCTCCTACTTCCTATGCCTCATTTTCTTGTTCATAAATCCCAGAATTAGATTTATTCCTCTTTTGCAGATCCTTATTTAGTTTGTGATCCATTATAAGATCATCACCCAGTCAGTAACTCCATATGTTGCATTTTTAATGCTCCCTGCCTGCCTACAGACACACATCTCTCCCCATGTATTGAGCACCTGAATTTGCTAAATTTCATCTCACTGATTTCAAATCACTTATGCAACTAATCAAGATAATTTTGATTTATAATTGTGTCCCTCCCTTTCATTTTTTCCTCCAGGAACTGCCTCCTGCCAGCCAGGGACTGTCTTTTTTTTGCTCCAAACTCAGTTCTGTATAAAAATTATTTCATTGAAGCAATGTAACAAGTAGCCCAACACTGGCAGACTGCTGGCTATAGAGCCACCTTAGGACTGGCTATACCAAAGCTCAAACCCAAAGATTTTAAGATTTAGTTTCCTCTTTTATAATATACATATCACTGCATTGTGTATTATAAACCCACTACACAATATGTTTTATTATTTAGCATGGTTGGATTGGATGATCTCAACTGTCTTTTACAGTTAAGTTAAAAATTACCCCAGGTGAAACTAGCAAAGCACATCATGTTTACACAAATGAATTATTCTTTATATATTTTCCTGTCTTATTATAAATATCACAGAATCACACAATAAGCTTAGTTGGAAGGGACCCATAGGGATCACCAAGTCTTACTCCTGGCCCTGCATAGCTCCATCCCCAAGAGTAACACCATGTGCTTGAAAGCATTGTCCAAACTCTTCTTGAACTCTGTCAGGCTGGAGCTGTGACCACTTCCCTGGGTAGCCTGTTCCAGTGCCCAACCATCCTCTGGGTGAAAAGCCTTTCCCTAATATCCAACCTAAATGTCCCCTGACACATCTTCAGCCCATTCCCTCAAGTCCTGTCAGTGCCACCACAGAGCAGAGATCAGTACCCATGCCTCTGCTTCCCCTCACAGGAAGCTGCAACTGCAATGAGGTCTCCCCTCAGTCTCCTCAGGCTGAACGGACCAAGTGCCCTCAGCCACTCCTCACATGGCTTCCCCTCAGGGCCCTTCACCATCTTTGTTGCCCTTCTTTTGACATTCTCTAATAGTTTAATGTCTTTCTTGTACTGTGGTGCCCAAAACTGACCCCAGGACTCGAGGTGAATATGTCATGCAATGTGTCAGTGCCTGCTTATGCACTGGATTCATGTGAAGGATGCTTCCATATGAAGGAAGATTATATTGCAGCTACACTCCTGTTTTCTGAAAGAAATAGTTTTATGCCTTCCATTTGCTTTTGACAGCTAATGAGTCAAAGAACTGCTCAAACCTGCTTATGCTAAAAAAAAAAGCCTAAAAAAGGACTGAGCACATACAGATCTCACCTCTGCCTAAACACCTTCCCCTTGTTCAGAGAAAGTGCAGAAATAGTTGACACACTCAGTAACAAAAGTTACAGCCTATTTTCAGTGTCAGACAGCCAGAAACCAGAACTAATCCTATGGATATATACCGTGCAATGCAGGCAGCAATTATTTCTTTCAGAAGCATCCAAGGAATACAAGTGCTATCCTGCTTTTCATCCTCTCTAAAAGCCATTGGTTGTGATCACCCACTGGGTTTATCTTGCCTCCCTTTCTCTTCAACACTCATTTGGAGAAGGAAACCTAGGTTTGTCTGTCAAGAACATACAGCTGATTCACCATTTGACTCTCCACAGATGTAAAGATTGCTAGCTGTAAAATGTCACAGTGCTTGGCAGAAATTAGTTACTGTGCAAAGAGCAACAAACTTCTCCTGACCCTACAGAAGGTCTGAAAATGATCCAGAGAGAAAAGTACTTCAAAGAAGCAGTTGGAGTATAACCTGTTTCTTTCACCAGAAACACCAGTGCCCTATTAATCAGAATCAACCACTGATTAAGCTTTGACAAGGAAGTCAAAGGAGGAAACAGACATAAAAAGCCATTTCCCATCAAGGCACACATTTAAGAAAAGTATTTGCAGCCAAAGCTGATTGCCCGTTGACAAAATTACAAAATAAATCTGGATTTTCCAAAATTAAGCCCATAATCCACTCAGTACAAAAGTGGAGTGCTGTGATCGATGAGTAATGGCAGCAAAGGTGTTCAAAGGAACTTGAACCTGCATCAACACTTCATCCTATATCTCATAGAAGTTAACAGAAAATAACTCATGACCTTTGAGGGGCCTTAATAAAGGGTTTTGTTTTTTTTTTTTTTTTTTTGGAACAGAGGAGAAAAGATGTGATTTTCCCTTTTTCCATAACACCAGAATCTGGTTGTAAATAAATGAGGCATGGGAATGGTGGAGCTTCCTGTTCAGCTGCAGAGGTAGCTCTGCCCTGTGATCAAAGTGGCAGAGACCAGCTGTGATGAACTGAAGTATGGCTCCATGGAACTGCTTCCAGGTTGACAGAGGTGTGAGAGATCAGCACCAGAACTTTCTTTCACAACCCTCAAGTGCCATTTATATGGCTCAATGTATTCCTTCCTATCATTAAAGTTAGAATCTGTCTACCCAAAACTCCCTCCTTTGCTAAATCCAGGGAAGGTCCTTCTCCATTTGCTCAGGTGGGTGTTCCTACTGCTTAGTTGGCTACAGTAGCCAACACCAACACTACACATTTTCTTTCACTTCCAGATCACAAAAATGCTGCTGAGTCTTTTTATGGACCTTACCAAAGTTTCAGCACCATTGCAATATGACACAGTATCATTAAAGAAATAAAAAAAAAACATGGTAGTACAAACTGAAGGACCTCTTTTAATCCAAAGAATAAATATTTTCTGAGGAAAGTATCAATGTTTAAACAGAGAGTGTTTCAGGGACTGAGACCCACGCAAATCAGCTTTACAAACCCTGTGACAGATGTAAGTTGATATTAAATATCTGGTGGCAAGGAGCGAGAAAGATGACAAGCTCTTTTACTTGGGAACTTGAGCTACAAGTAATTACACGCCTGAGACACATTTTAAGAAGGTATCTGGCTGTGCCCATCCAGCACCTCGCTCATCACCCTTTCTTGTTCAACATCCATAAGGAAAATGACACATCCATTATTTTTACAGAGATTCTTGGAGTTAGTTACTCATTTAGTTTTATAGTATTCTTTGACGGTATGAAGTTCATAAATATCTTTAAAACACTTTTTCCCATCATAATGATCATTTTACCTCCAAAAGCTGACAGAGCAAGGAAACAAACAAACAAAAAAAGAGAGTTCACAAAGGCACTTAACTGCACCATAGACACTTCTCCCCACAGGGACTGCTGAGGACACTAATTTGTACTACTGTGAGGCATTTTCGTGATTTGCTGTTTTGCCACTGCAGTCAAAGAGATTCCAAGAAGCCTTTAAAAATAAAGATTTTGACAGCTCTCTGCTTATCAGGAGGCATTTAGGACTTATGAACTCACCAGAAGAGGAGAGTTGGCAAAAAGCACCATTCTTTTCCCATCTACTGCAACACCTAGAACACCGTAGGCATTTTTAAAAAGCAAAGCAATGTTTCATAAAAAAAAAAAAAAAAAAAAAAAGCCACATTAAATACCCACCTTCTTAGTAATAATTTGATTTCAGCTTGCAGAAAAATTACTTGAAATAATCCAGTCTCTCTCATGTAATTAGGGCAATTATCAAAATAACACCACTTACTTGTAGCGTACTTCAGTTACTTAGTAAAATACTTCAGGTACTCATGTTTATACAGAACGAAGTTCCTAGAGAGAAATAGATGCAGGTTATCTTTTAAAGGGAGAAATACAGGAAGACTTTGAAAGAAAGAGTCAAGACCCAATTGTCTACTTCATCTAAAAAGTGCAACGCAGCCGACCAGCCGAATTTCCTTCCCCAGCTGGAGAAGCAGCGCCGGGAGCTGCTGAATTCGGGGTTCGCAGCTGAGGCTGCAGAACCGTCTCTGCTGCCTTGTCCTTTTCCCCACCTGCTGGTCACACTGGAAAGCAGCACAGCACCAACGTACTCTGCAATAGAAAAATACCCAATTCAAGAGATTCTGTACTCACACCCAAGTACTTCCATGGGCCACTAATAAAATTGTTCTGCTGTTTTTTTACTGTTAAAATTGAGAGTAGAATCCCTGATGAGACATTCCAATTAAAACAGAGCAAAATACCTGATCATTAAATCTTTTCAGAAAAGAGAAGACTTCTTTCATTTGTTCACTTTAAAGCATTCCCCATCTGCTTTGATTCCAGATACAAGAAGGAATCCAGCTGCTGGGCTAAACTCAGTAATTATGTTCACAGCACTGTCAGATCATAGCTGATCACAGCAGATCATAACAGGTGATGTTTTCACTTTGGGATTTAAAGTCGCTGAAATAATCTGCCAAAACAAACGTTAAATAAAAACAAACAAAAAATAAAATAAAATAAAAAACAAAAAAACCCCAAAATTATTATGTAAGTAAAAGCTCCTAGAAAGGCTACGCAGTCAAAGGAAAGAAAAAAGCCTGATGTTCTGGAAAAAGACAGACAACTTGAAAAAATCTCTGCTGTCTCAATATTTTATACCTCAGAAAGGGCAAGCAATTTTCCCTTCCTCTCCCAGCTGCATTTTTAAAGACTGGATTAAAAACTACTAACACGAAACAAAAAGGTAAAGCAAAGCAAAGTGGGTCTATCTCACAGCAGTTGTATCTCTGTATACATCCCACTCATAATATAAATTAATGGTGAGGGCACTTTCCTTATTGCTACTACAGCAAACCAAACACCAAAGTATTCAAAATTCGGGGCAGGCTTTCCAGGAGAAGACTTTGGATTTTGTTTGCAATGTCTGGCCAGCTGTCAGACAAGAAGGCTGACTGGCAGCTGGAACGAGGGTGTTTTCACAGCGTGGCAGGTGCATCCAGCTCCAGCAGCCAAGTGCTGCTCCTTGGGCATCCATCCACAGCACTCCCCACCCGAGAAAGGCTGGATACACAGCTGGGAGCCAAGCACAGGGGGGCTCACAGAGAAATTAATGCAGGTGGATCCACTGGTCTCTGAACAAAAAATTTGCCACGATATTCCTGCCACAAAGGCAACTGAAGCTACGCTCACCTATTTAGAGCTGTTACAGTAAAATTGCAGAGGGGAGAGAGGAGCTGTGCTGCAATTACTAAGCAGTTTTCATCTAGTAGTATTGTACTAGCACCCAATAAGAACTGGCCTAAATGAGCACTAACACACACACCCAGGTTCAAATAAGTGTTCACTGAAACCTGCTCCCAGAGTGCAAAGCCCAGGCATGAAACCACTGCCATGTAAACACAGTGCTGCTGCACCAGGCCCCCACAAGAGAAATGTGCCAATGCCTCAGAGAAAAATCATAAGATGCTACTCACAGTTCCAGCACAACAGCAGAAAATCTTGATGTGAAAACTATTCCTTGTGGTAACATGTAGGCATTACACTCTGTGTGAATTCCCAGTTAACTGCAATTTTTAAATGAAAATACACTTTCAGTGATATAAACAGAAGTAACCAGCAATAACAAAACATATTGTCTGACATCAGTTGATGGCAAGAGTTTTGACATTTTAGTGAACACCTGCCTCAGTATTTGTTTTAGCTGACACTCGGTAGGATGGTTAGATTTTATATTTCATCTGTGCTGATTCTCAAATATCTTAGGAAAGCTATTGATTGCTTACTCTTGCCTATTTTATATAAATAAAGCTAGATTCCAGCTCATAAAAACATGGTAAGATCTCCAAAGATAAAGAGTTAAGGGGGATGTACCTTACCAGGCTTGAGAGTTGAGCCTCTGCAAACCTCAAGAAGTTCAACAAGCACAAACTATTCAAACTATCATTTAAAACTTTAAATCTGAACAAACGAGCCCCAAAACCTGTAAGAAGCAGCCTAATTTTATAACAAAGCCTATCTAGATATTGCTCTAAATCTGGGCTAATAATTGAAATACTGACAGTAATATTATAAATGGACAATCCAAATAATACTCACTGAGAAAATTTTCTGGTTTGAGATGTATAAAAAAACTCTTCTGAGGCTATACGTATATATTCCATAAGTCTTGCAATTTGCTCTCAGTTTAGGGATGAATAAATAAATACAATCCTTTAGTGATGTTTAAGGGAGAAGGCAAACACATATTTCTTTGTTATTTAATATAGAATATTTCTACAGATGAAATTGTAACTAATCTACAGATGGGAAGACAGAATTTTTGATTGCAATCTGACACCTAACTTCTCTTAATACTCTCATTTGCATCAGATATCTACATAGCAAGTATTTAGCCTCTATAAAATAGGCTTCAAATAAAGTTAAATTAACTAATGATGGTAAGTAGTGATGTTAAAAAATGAAGAAGTATAATGACAGCATCACGTGAACAATTGAGACTTTATCCTTGAATTCCTTGTGGATCAAGAGCTTTTTTATAGAGTTGAGCTGATTCTTACGCTGCATAGTATTTCATCCATTGCCACAGCTGGATAAACGCAATTTCAAGGCTGTGGATCACATAGGAAGCAGCAAGATAGATAATTTATTTAAAATAGAGCTATTTTATGCCTTCAGCAGTTACCTTTACATACAAATGTGGAATTATATAAGGTCGGCATTTGGATGCAAAAATGTACCACTTCTTCAAACAACAGGGAAGTTTCTGTAATTCCAGATTTGCTGGCTGGCTTGCCACCTGCAGGGATGCCACACGTGGAGGGGAACAGCCATCACACATCTGTGACAGAGCTGAATGCTGGGGAGTTCAGAAACAAAGCCTATACAGAGGAGGCAGTGTGCTATAGTAACAGTAGCTATTCTAGTTATCATAGCATTGCACAAATAATAAAAAAGTAGTTTTAAAACTAATTTACTAGTCTTATCGTGTATATTTGCAACTTCAGTGAGTCAAGAACATATTTCATTCCCCTTTTATTGGAAAGGAGAAAAAAAGCCTCAAAACCAACCTTCTTCCAGCTTCTTAACCCTGACTTAGTCCAAGACCACCTAAAAGGCTCTAACAGGTGAACTCAGGAAATCACTATTTTCAAGTCAAATACATTCTATACAAAGGTAAATTATCAGGGCAGATATCAATGGCTGGAAAATAATTGAAAGTCTGTTTTTCCTCTTAGCACCATTTGGAAATAATCTCTATCTAGAGACAGCATGAAGCTAATTTTACAGGGGCCTCCTCCTCATCAAACATACCCATATGTTTACCATAATAAATAAGCATCTTGAGGAACTCTTCTTATTCTGCACATAGCCAAACAAAGGGTAACTCAGGCAACATCATCCTTTTATTACATGGAAGTTCATACAATTCCCTGGCTTTTCTCAACTCTTGTCCTCTCAATAAGCAATTTTTTTTTTTTGTGATTCTTACAACAGTAACTACTTTATCAGCTGTGTTGCCTTTCTGTGCTGTCCTGCTTCATGGGACTTGCAGATTCCCTGATTTATTCTATTCTTTTCCTTAGTCCAATGGCCCTCACTGAACTACATCCAACATGCCCCTTAGTAGGTAATTCACCTCAGAGCACTTTTTTTTTTTCTTTTGAAATGCACAAGTTCTGTACTGTCTGTAACACAGCACTGATTAGAGCTGAACTCAGCATGTGATAAACAACACAGCCATGGGAAAGGCTCAGAGCCCACCACAGCTCCTGGCAGTGGTAGGCCAGGTCCCTGTACTGCTTAGCATATTGGATAATGGGGTACATGATCCATGAGCAAGATGCTGCTGCAATTATCAGGGTCAGTGTCATCTAGCAAGTGCTGCTTCTTTCAGGATCAGAAGCAAAAAAAAGAAAGAAGTGACAACATGCAACACTTCAGTCAATTCTTTGCTCCCATCCTGCCAATAGATTAAGACCCTGTTTTGTCTTCATGCAATTCGACTGCATCCTGTTGCTCAAAATTAGGGTGCAAGAAAAGTGGCTTTGGAACTGTTTTGAAAAGTGTTTCCAGTGTCATCTTTCATTTTTCCTCTGCTTTGTATTCAATTATTTCCTTCCTTCCTTCTTCAGATTCCCTGAGCTTTTACACAGTTCTCACATGGTTTATTCACTCTCACCCCTAGATCTCCCCTGCAATCACTTTCTGTGTCATTGCTCCCACCTCCACATTTACTCTGTAGTAACTTTTTTCTGTAATTTTAATCCTGCCCTTTCTTCAGTAGGTTTTGGAATCAAAGTCTGGTCTCAGTAGATCAGAGCAGAGTTTCCACACTATCAATGTACAAACTGGGCCAGAAAACAATTCCTTGTCACAAACCTTGTACAGCACATGCTGAACTTTACCAGTACTTAACAGATAAGAACTATGACACCAATCATTGTCGCTGTGTAATAATTAGGTTCACTGGTAAATTCATAGAATCATAGAATTTGTTTAGATTGGGAAAGAACTTTAAGATTGAATCCAACCATCTACCCAGCACAGCCAAGTTCACCACAAAACCCCGTCCCTAGATGCCACACCTACTTGTCTTTTAAACACCTCCAGGGATGATGGAGTGCCCTTTCCCTGGGCAGCCTGCTCCAATGCTTTATACGCCCTTTGGTGAAGAAATTTTTCCGAATATCAAATCCAAACCTCCCCTGGTGCAACTTGAGGCCATTTTCCTTTAACCTGTCACTTATTACTTCGGAGAAGAGACTGATCCCCACCTGACTACAAGCTTCTTTCATGTTGTAGAGAGTAATAAGGTCCCCCTGAGCCTCCTTTTCTTCAGGCTAAAAAGCCCCATTCCCTGAGTTGCTCCTCCACAGGACATGCTCTCTAGACCCTTTGCCAGCTTCATTATTCTTCTTCTTTAAAAGTTAAACCTTTTAAAGAAAATAAGAGTCTACCAAAGAAAATCATAACCTGCCCAAGGTGCTAAACGTTCCTTTGTTATTTGATACACAGAAACCCCATCATCACAATATTATTAAACACATTTTATACTTTTACACCTTACTTTGAAAAGAAAAAAGGAAAGGACAGTGCAGAGGTCTGGGAGCCCTTGGCAGGAGAGCCCTCTGCACTCCCTTGGAGGAGAAAATCCTGAGGGCAAGACAACCTTCCCCAGAGATTAGCAACCTTCCTCTGGGTCATGGTGAGAAAGCAAACCACCCCCAGCTTGCCCTTTTTTTATATGGTAACAGCCTGTACCCAGTTGACTAGTTGGTTTCTACCCCACCCCCTGCCTTTCCCATAAAAGGCGCTCTGTTTCAGCTCCTCAGGAGGCAGCCTTGTCCCTGGCTTCCCCTTCACAGTGACTGCTGGACACTAAAAGCTACCTCTGTGGAATTGCCACCCAAGGCTCCTGTCTCTCTGTCCCCAAGTCTGCCTGGGGTGATTTCACAAAGAGATGAATCACAAGAGCTGGAATCTCTTGTAGCTGAGAACTCGCTACACTTGCTGAAATCACTCCCTACACAGGGAGGCCCTGCCACCACCCCTGGAAGAGTTGCTCCTTGCAGCACAATCTCTCTAGGAAGGTCGTGGCACACTGGGTTGTCCACCCCCAGCCCCCAAAGGAAGCAATAGGCCAGGCTGGATGAGGCTTTGAGCAACCTGATCTAGTGGAAGGTGTCCCTGCCCATGGCAGGGGAGTTGTAACCAGATGATCTTCAAGGTTGCTTCCAACACAACTCATTCTATGAATCTATGACAGTGTGCCTTACAAACCCCTAAAAACCTACACCTATATCTGAAGTCTTCCACAATAATTTCCCAGAAAGTTGCTCTTGCAAACTGATTAGTCTGAATCAATATAAATCAAGGAAAGGACTAGGAAGTGTATTATATAATATTACTGCATAGTAACATGGAAAGGAAGCTGTCAGGCAAAAAAAGAGT
>JACBWW010000020.1:461478-482299 GCA_020086605.1 Lanius collurio
AAAAAAAAAAAGAAAAAGACAAAATCTCACACAGGCCAAAATTACCCTTTTTGTTGATGGAATTCTAAGGCAATCTTCTTCCACATGAAAGCCACATACAAATCCCACCTGGGCAACAAAATCAAGATATTCTCTGTACTGAGTCTTCTTGCTTTGTCTTCGGCTGTATTTCCCATGGAAATCAAAGAAGCAGCATGGCAGCACGAAGTAGCAACATGAATAGGAAGACCTACAAGAAGGATAACAAACTGCTGAACAGTAAGTTATTTCAGAAAACACAAAAAAATTAACAAATAACCTATCAGAAAAAAGCAACAATGGAATGTTTTATTATGCAACAGAGCTTCATGCAATAATAATTTCCTCTTTCAGTAGAACTATTAGTTTAATCAAAAATACCATTTCACAAAGTATTTGCTGTAGCAAACTACTTTGCCAACTTAGTTTGCAGAAATCTCTAAATTACTGGAGCTGGTTGTAAAGAGAGCAACAGCTCAAGGGAAGGCAGAACCAAAAGTTTTATTTACAAGGACAAAAACACAACAAAAAAACCAAGCAACTGTTTCATGTATAAGGAATTAAAAAAAAAGTTCTGGTTTTTGAATTTCAAAAGCAAAATGCGGCACTGAATTCTATGAGAAAGAAAATATGGCATCTGTGCTTCCCCCCAGAAAAAGAAACACTTTGTAAAAATAAATTGCAACAAAAGTAGCCACTTTAACAAGCACAACAGGTGTGGAGCCAAAACTGACAGTTTTTACCCAGCCCACATAAATAATTATAGGGGGGTTGTTTGTTTTTTTTTAATTATTCCATCCCATTCCCCCACCTCTACAAAAATACCTAGCTGCAATTACAGGTATCCATGGTGTTAATTCATCTGAATGGTTTCCTATGAGCCAGTCAGTATCTGGAAAGAGATGATTGTCACCTGGAATGATTGTAGCTTCCTAAAAACAAAACAATGCAGTAAATGAATCCACAGGTTTCTTTAATGGATTTTACAAATACACATGAGCACCACAGATACCAACATTTACCTCAAGTTGCAATTTTTTACAGCTACAGAGAAGTAATTTAGCAACAAACACCCACAAAACATTGGTCAGAAAAGAAGTGGAATAACAACTCTGAATAAGATATCTAGCATTTCGATATATATAAATAAATATCATACACTGAACTATGATTTCTTGCCAATCTCCTTCTGTCACTTGTATGCTTAAACTCAGTTTTTCAGATAGTCACTTAATATGCTGTCTTGCAGCCTATAGGACTCACACAGCAATTAATCAGAACACAGCTTCATTGTTACTTTCTCCTCCTTCACAGATGCTGCCCAAATCGAATCCCAGTACACAGAACACCACTCTTCACACGCCATCCTTCACATATAATAAAACAAATAATAACAAACAAACAAAAAAAACCCTGTCAAATAAAACAAACAGGATGAATTCTTCATCCAGGCTAAATTCAAAAGTGCAGAGTGCCTGTAATTTTTGTGCCTCACAAATATGTTTTCTCACTGTGAACTAAGTTCAGCAAAGTACTGTTTCGGTGATACCATGGAAGTAGACACTCTTCCCTGAAAATGTGTACGAACATTAAAAGCATTACGGGGCAAATTTGAAAAAAGTTTTAGATTTGAGTTTCCACAGACTTTCAGGAAAAGTTCTGAAAATGATGCCTATGATCTCTTTTTATATAGAAAATGTACGTTTTAAGAGCTTAAAATTCACATATATTTGCAAAGCAGTATCTATATAGGAATTTAAGAATAAAACAAAACAAAATCACTTATTAGGGAAGTCTGACTATCTTGGTTACATTCCAAATCCCTCTTAAGGATCAATATGGTGATTATCGTTCACTTAACATTGTTCACTTTAAATATGACATATCATTTTTAGACATGTATATACATTTCTAGATAATGAATGTAACAAGTTTCTTTTTGGCAGATTACTAGATGTTAAATCACCAAGTCTTTGGTAAGTATTTTCTTAAGGTTGATTAAACATTTTACTTATAATTTACCTTTCAGTTTTGATCATTCAATTTAGGCATAGCATGAATTATCAGTGCCACACTGCCCATTTTGACAGTTACCCATAATCAAATTTGTATTCACCATGTCTGACAGCAGTTTGGAGATACAGAGTGCCACCTGTTACATTCATTTACATTGTTAGCATTGTACTGAATGTCACAGATGGCAACATCCACCCTGCAACTCATGCTGTAAGTAAAGATCAAAACAGAATCAGCTTCAGGGGTAACAACAGGCTGTGAGCCTGTTTTCTTCTGTGGCTCCTATGGCTACAGGAGCCCTGCAAAATCATTTCACCTTTCCTGTTCACTGTCTAGCTATTTCCAGCATAAAACATCACTTTCCTCATATGCATATATTTTTACATATTTTTATTCTTTCTTTCTGGGCCAGAAAAAGACCCACGTAACACAAAGATAAAGAGACAATGCTGTTCAGCATGATCAGATGTGACCTAATGCAGTACAACAGGAATGAAGGAGCACCATAGCTTGATACTTTGGGTTGGTTGTTGAAGGTTTTCAGTAAGAACTGCTTGCAGACTGGAGCAAAGGAATATGGCAGTTTTGGCCACCTGTACCCAAAATGGCAGGGTGGCAAAGAGAAGGCTACACAACACTGAAATCTTCACCTCCCATCTGTGAAAATTGATGTTCTTTCACTAATTTAAGTGTTAGCATCCAAAGATATGTTAAACGAACTATAAACAACACTACTAGAGAATAACTACAGGTGGAAAATTATTTTACTATATTGGGAGCTGACAATTTTTGAGAGAACACAGTGAGAAATTTTAGACTCTGCAGAACAAGAAACCAGGAACACCTCACCTCCAAAGGGCAACCTGTTCATTGGCACCATGCTTTAATGAGTATCAGATTAAGAATGCCTGGAATCAAAGTGAATGTTCCTGTGCTCAAATTATTCATAAAAATGCTAACATGGAACTTGAAATCTAATCCCTTTTTCAGACTCATATTCCTGTTTATTTTTAAAAGCTATTATTGCAATTATTTAGGTTGGCTCCTCTGAGGTTCAACAACAATTTTGTCCCCAAAACAGAACATAGTATTAGAAGGTCAGAGTCACTTTCGAGAAAATACCCAAAATTATGAGTGGCTTCATTATCTTTTAGGAGCTACTGGTGCAAACAAAGCTGCTTAATATTGGTCCTCAGTTAAAAAGTAAGTTTGTTTCATGGTGTGCATGTCAGTACATACAGTAAGAAATCATTCCAGTGGTTCTTGGCTGAAAAATAAGCAAGTTGCAATATGCAAGGGTACGATACAACATTTTTCTAGTAATTCCCATTACAATGTACTTTACAGACCCCCAAGGGATATGGGTGCATCATACCAAACCCATGGGTCACTTTAGACATCTGTCTGTAACCCAGTATGCCTCCCTACACTTGCATCAATACAGCCTGAAACAATGAACACATGAATAAATGTACATATCAGTATCACTGACATATATTTGCATAATACCTCTAAATGTGTCTCTGGTCCATACATGTCCCATATTTTTCTTCTCCTCACATCTATTCCTCTGCCTGAATGCTGAAATATTTGAACAACAAAAAGTCAATTGAAGCACTACTTTTAGCAGAGATTTTCAAACAGGCTCAGTAAATGTACATATTAACATTATTTCATTCATGTAAAAATTTAGACGTAACAAAAACCAGCTTTGCCATTTCAGGCAGAAGCTGAATACTTTTAATTCCTTTCTTCCTTTTGAAATATGAAGGGAATTACAAGGAAACCTTAAGAATGTATCTTGTTCAAAATTTTACCTGGGCACACTTATGGAGACTGCTCTTGTAAATCTGTATTTCTACAAAGGTAAAAGCAGAGGTATGGATTTTTGCTTTGTTTGTTTTTAAAGTAAAAAACCTTTCAAAAGGTGAGTACTACTGCAGGGCCCACAGGGCTCAAAGAAGAATGCTACTCTAAGCAGTCCTTAGTGGAGAACCACTTTTTAACTACTGAAGCCCAAACACTTTTCCCCCTGTTTGAACTAAAGGGAAGAGGAAATAGAATGGCAACTAAAGCAAGAAATTAAGAATGTGTAGTATTTGAGATTCAAGAACCTTGTGCAGAACTAAGCAAAATCGGTTACTAAAAAGGGCTCATAAAACTCTCACACGTTATTTTTTTGACAATGTTTGTCAGTACTGAATGAATGAAAAGTCCACAGGGAAACCAGCAGCTTTTATTAGACAAAATTTTTCTGGCCACACAAGAATAGAAGCCTTGTGTTAGGAGAACTTGGAACATTTCCCTATGCTCCCAATGACATCTATTTATCTAATAAGAGATCTTCATTTCCTCTATAAATTTTCCCATGTTCTCTCAAAAGCAGAAAATGCAATTTTCTGGAACAGACAGACCCAACTTCAATGGGTTTTGTTTAGTCTCACTTTTTTTTCGTTGCTATTTCAGAAACTATGCCTCAAGAAACTGAATTATGCTGTTGCCACATTTTCACTCCCAAAAGTACAGTATGTTGTTAGACATTTTCAATTAAGAATTCTTATATATCTTTGAAAGGATTGCTTTCAAAGATATAGAAAAACATTTTCATGATATCACAAGAAGAATTCAGTGGATAAAAATAAGTTCATGAACACATCTTGTGAGAGAGCATCTATGTCAAGTTTCCATATTCCTTTTTGCATAACTAAAATACACCATTGTTTTCTTTTTCCTCTTAGTTTCTTACCTCAGAGAAAATAGCCTTGAATTTTAATAAAATGCACTAATAAAAATAGATAAATAAATGAAAGGTTTCTAGTGCTCTGGTATAATTTTCTGTTAGCAATTAGAGTGACAAAATCCTATTTTAGCAACATGAATTAATTTATTTTTGGCTATTTGCATGCCAGATAATAGGAAAGTATAACAAGGACACTGACTCTAGTTTTTAATCATTATTTTAAAAAGCATTCTATTTACCCCTTCATTGTTTAGAATATGAACCAGCAGACCATTTCCACATCCAAGATCCACAAATGACTGTTTCTTGGTCAACCCTTTTTCCTTTCTCTCTTCTTCCCAAAGAATCTAAGACAAGAAAACAAAACATATTAGACTTCTGCTCTCAAGTTTCCGTATAAGAAAACATCAAAGGTTATTGGAGAAGAAAGGAGAAAGCTGGAAATGCAGATGTCACAGAAAACATTCACTACACTAACAAGTAAAATAACTTTAGAGAAAAAAAACAAGAAAAACCAAAACCAGAAAGCCACTATTTATGGAGTGGGAAAAGAATTATGTTGCAAAATATCAGTAGGTTTCTAAGTGCTCAGCACATCCTCCCCTCCCTTCTGAGTCACTGGGAGTTGAAATTAATCAGGGCTTTACCACCCTGAGCTAGAATGAGCATAAATGTAAAATAAGTTACTAAAACAATAGGTGCAAGAGAAGTCTCAAGTGAACTTCAACAGTGTCTCTGCAAGTAAACATCACAGAGGCATTTATATCCACTGTGTTACAGAAAGCATCGATGGCAGAGCTGAAAATATTCTTTGTAATCACTCGGTGATATACAGGTACATTAACAGCCCTTTTTAGTGAACAAAGCAACAAACCTAGCAAGTTAACTCCCCCAAATTCTACACCAGCTAAGGGACCCCAAAGGTTTAGCCAAATTCTGGTCCCTGATCTGTACATAAGTAGCTACTTTTACACAGATATGTAATTCATAATTAACAAAGGGAAGTTTCTCTGCAGAGCATGGATTAATCTCTATCATCCTGCACTGTGTTTTTACTATGACTAACAAAAACCCTGAAGAGTATTTAACTATGAAAATTAGTATTTGTAACATTGTCACTTGAATATCAGTTTTGCTAGAGGGAAAGAAGCTGAAGATAAACATAGCCTGATAATTTTATGAATTATGTTTTTAGATTTACCAATCATTGCATGTGGGCACACTAGGCAGCATCCTAAAAATCTCTAATTACCTCCTTTACAGATCATACCTATCCCTCCAATTCCTGCAGAGTTTTTTGCAACACAAACTCAACAGCTACCTCCTTGGACATTCCCCTAGACAGTGGGTGGCCTCAGTATGATTGTAGAATAAAATTAGGTTTCGTTGTAGATGCCATAAATCCATAGTAACTTAACACTGAACCTGCCTGCTCTTAAACACTTGGGATTTGAGCTGAAATTTTATCAGGGAAAGGCAAAGTAGTGAAAAACCTTTAGTATAAAATGAACAAGCAGTAGAAAAATTTATAAAGCAATCAATCCTAATCTCCAATTGGTCCATTTTACCACTTCTACACCAGCACTTTTGGCTTTCTCACTTAGAAATAAATAAATCTTGCCTATGTAGATGATAAATTTTATGTGACAAAGAATTGCAAATCTTCATCATATCTTCGTGAAGAAGTTTTGGTTTTTTTGCTTATAAAATGATCTTCTTTAGAGAGGTTCTATCATTAGGAAATATAACCTTAGAGGATATTATTAGGTAAAGCAGTTCCCTACCAGCAAGTAAGTGGCAATGGCAACATCTTCATAAACAAATTTCTCAGGATCTGTCACTTCAGGCCATACCTTCAGGAAAAAAAATATTCAAAAAATAGATAAAAATTTATTTTCTGCATCATCTGAAATAACCTCAAAAATGCTCAGACATAGCAATTTGGATACTTATTCACTTCAGTAGGTTTCTGGACTTCACAGATTTTGCATTTTAACCTCATTAAAATATACACTGATTGGTTTTGTGAGTCACACGAAAGAACAATGGTGTAAAGAATGTCTGCTCTCAACCAAACAATAAAGTTTCTAAGAACATTTTGGCTCCACATGTGCAGGTTATGAGTAAACTGCTGCATCTGTTCTGTAACAGACCAGGGAACTTTCCCACAAGAAAAATTTGTATCTCATGCTTGTGCAACATTGACAACATGAACATTTGAAAATTTCTCTTCACAAGGGAAGAGACCTAGAATTATCCTGGTACAAGAGAACATGAAGAATCAAAACCTGAAATAGGAAGACAGAAAGTGCAAGTATTATTCTCAAGTGTTACTTTGTAAATAAAACATTGAAACAAAGACTAAAAGGCTCAATACCACCAATTCTACTGCAGAACTAAAGACTGAATCACTGCTTTACCCAAAGTCTATTTTTCCTCTCCTATGTATCTTCCTGTCAGTACAGAAATATTAAGATCTTTCAGTATTTTCATTTTATGTTTTACAAAAGCATTTACCAATTTTTTTGCTTGGACCTAGAGCCAAGTTTGCAAGAACACAGACATTATTTCATACAGCACTCTGTTGATCTTCACAATCTCCAGGATAAGAAAAAAAAAATATTACAACACTGCTCCTCTAACTCAAACACATATTAAGATAGTCTCCAAAGGTTTTGGAGAAAGAGGTGTTTTATTTGTGCCTTCTAAAATGCGGATGACTATTTATACCACTGACCTACTCCTTCCTTCTTATCACAAGTGATACATCCTGGAGAATGTCTAACTCCTCCAAACATTTATTGTGAATTTAGCTCTAAATCCTGCTTTTCCAATTAAGATATTCCAAGTACTGTTTTATTCTCCATATTTACAAAGAAAAAAATTAACACCAAAACACAAAATCAAAAAACATACATTATAATTCAATTGCCTCTTTTATTAAAAAAAATAAGTTATTGAAAGAAGCAGCTTCATTACACAAAGTAAACAAAAATGGAAGGATAATATTACTGCATTTACTGCTAAACTTACCTTTACCATCTCTTTGTACTTTTCTTTGAGGTCCTGATAAACCTTGCAGTATTTTGCCACTGAAACAAGTGAGAGTGTACTTTTAAACTCACTGCGCTTTTGCTCCACTGACCATTTAGCCAGTCTGGGCAAAAGTTCATTTCCAAGCCATGCTAGTTTGGGGTACACAATTCCATCTGAAAACCAGTCTTCTGTAAATGGAGCTACAACAGATATGGACCTTAAAAACAAACAAATAAATAACTTACATATACAGTACTGTATAAATAAAGTATTTCACTATTTCAGCCATCTCAAGGACAGAGAAAACAAGGATTAAGTGGAAAAAATCAGCAGACCAGAGACATAAAACTAGACTGGAGAATGAGTAAATATGTAGAGAAGCAAAAGGAAAATAAATCAGTGAAATTACTGAATCATGAAACAGCCCCCCCTGAATTTGTTAGCTCATTATCTCTCATTTCAAGCACTGTACATAGGAGTCCATGCTGCATTTAACACAATGAACAAGGACTCACACATGATGAGCAACCTGATTTCACAAGATAGCCAAACACTAAACAGCATAAGTCAACTTATGAAATTCCTAAAAAATAACAGAAAAATTTAGGAGAAAAATATATCCATTGCCACAACTCATTATTTAATCATCTCTAACTTTATTAAGATTTTATTAGAGCCACATCCCCAGATGCTCAGGATCAAAGTGAATGATCTACATTTCAGTGACTGAAGCTCAGTGGGTTTACAGCAACTCCAGTTTGACCCTCACCCTTATTAACACCCACAGAACCTTTCTCACAGGCACTGCTACATCCTTGTGATCACAAGAGGCATATTTTTTCTAGAGCACAAACAGGTACAGTCAGGTACAGTCAATGTACACATTCAAAGGTGAAACAGGTTTGTTCTATGTTATTTTGGGTATTGTAGATGTTTCTTTTTAGAGAACACTATGCACTCATATCACACCACTACTGTAATTTACTAATCAAGCAAAAAATTATAAAATCTAAATTGTCTACATACCAGTACCATTGTGTGGTAAACCACTGTGTGACTCTTGCAATAACTTAATGTTTGTTTCCTCTTTTACTCCCACACTTACCATTCCTCATCTTTTATGTGTTTAAGTTGAATTTGATAAATATTGCACTTTTTAACCAGGCATTTTCCTTCACTGTTTTCCTCCAAAGGCAGAAAGGTCACAGTTCCATTGTAAACATCTGAAAAGATATGCAAACAGGATATTATTCCATGGTGCAGCCCACCCTGCTTACCATCAAAATTAACGTCTGCCCACAAACCAGCGAGGTGAGATCTAAGACAAAAGAGAAAGAACCACAATGCTAGGAACAGACCTGCTTCTTGGTAATCCTGACATCTGAAACTACTGGGTCATTTAAATTCTCAAAACTTAGCATTCTATGGCATGATTTTTCCAAAATATCTAAGGCTGACCAGGAGTATTCATTTTCATCAAATCTAACTATTTTAATAAAGTAAAAACTAAATAATAGGATTTTTCTAGCATACAACTGCTGCTTTTCCATATCCCACAGGAAATCCAGAGTCCTGGGAAGCAGGTGTGTATGCAGTATTACTTCATGGAAAAATTTAAAAACCTTTTTAGCTATTGATTACCTCTGCGCAATTTCTTCAGAAAAACTTATTAACTTCTCATTTTAAAAATGGTTTATCAATTACCATCAAAACAAACATTCTTGCAACTAAAAATGGTGTACTGGCTACATAATCAATTTTCAATAGACCCCAAAATTTTCTGAGACAAGAAAGAATAATTAGCAATAGAACAAATGTTAAGTTGTGCTGTTTTGTCCCATCCTTAGAAATTCCACCTCTAACATTTTTTTAATTGTAAAAAAAATAATTTAAAAAAAATCCTCCAGGCTTTTTTTTAATAGATAGGCTCTCTAGGTGCAGCTCAGGAGCATCTATCTTCTCTTAACATCAAAACAAAAATAAAACTGCAACATATACTTTTTTTTTTGGTAGGCCTCGATTTTTTTGAAGTCATCAGGTAAGAATCCTAGGCCACAAGAATATACCAAGTCAGTCCCATAAATGACTATATGTCTTTCTGAATTATAAATTGTTTCTAGAACTGATTCTTTCCAAAACATTACTACTACAATTTAATCTGTATTAACATTTTTTCCAAAATTTATCTTGAAAATGGTGTCAAAATCTACCCTATGTAAGTTTCTTTATATTAGCAGGATTTATTGCAGTGTATTACCATTATAGAGAGTATAAAAAAAACACCCTGAAACAAAACAAACAACAAAAATACAACAAAACAAGTTGAGCTTATTTCTTAAGCAATACTAAACATTAACAAAGTCGATACAAAGACTTCCACTTGGCCAGGAAGGTGCCAGAGCTGCCTATGCTTTTCAGTAATTCTGCATTTCCAAACACTACAGTCATTCCTTACAAATCCGTCATTAGGTCTGCCCTGCGAGCAGCGTTTGTGTGTGGGCAGCTGACTCAGGAGCCCCAGAGCAGCATAGGAATTTGATCTCTGTAATTTGTATTTCAACTGCTGAAACTTCAATACTTCCTAGCGCAACAACGAAAGCACACGATCAGGACAAAAAAAAAAAAAAATCCATCTTCGTTCCCACAAATACGGGAGAAAAAAGGTGGCACTTCTCTCTGCGAGACAATCTCCGAGGGGACAGGTCTGCGACAGCCCCGGCCCCTCACACGGAGCGCTGCGGCCCCGGCCTCCCTCAGCGCCGTCTCCGCTCACCTTGCACCGCCAGCTCCCGGCCCGGGGGCGCGGCGGGGCGGCCCCGGGGCAGCAGCGTCCGCAGCACGGCGCGGAGCTCGCCGGGCCCGCCCCAGGCCGTGAGGGGGGGCGGCAGAGGCAGCTGGCCCTGCACCTCCCTCCAGAGCCGGCCCAGCTCCGCGGGCCCCGCCGCTCGCCCCTCCTGCCCGCCGCCGCCCCCGCCAGCCCCCACGACAGCGAAGGACGGAGATATTTCCCCGCCCTCGCCGAGTGGCACCGGTCCCTCTGCCTGGACAGCGGCACCGCTCAGCCGCCTGTTGGCCACCTGCGGCCTCTCCAGCCACACGCGTACTGCCGCCCAGAAGCCGCGGGGCAGCGCGGCGGCGCCGGGATCCCGCACGGCCGCCGTCCCCACCAGCCCCATCCACCGCCCTGTGCCGCCGCGCCAAGAGGCGGAGCGCGTCGCAGCCTGCTCCCGTCAGTTCCCGAGGCGGAGACCGCGGCCGTCGCAGGTAGGTACTGGGTCCTCTCGCCCTGCTCTGCGGCTCTGAGGCTCCAAGTGCCGCAAGAGACCGCTGCGGTGCCGTCCTGCGGCTGAAAACACGGGGAGCCGCCAGCTCCCGGCGGGGGGTGAGGCTGGAGGGTCGTCACAAGATGTGCGGCTCTGTTTGGGGAAGGTCTGTGCCGCTGTGAAAACGCCTCCTGAGAGCAAGCTCCAGACCGGGACGGCTGACTGACTCCGGACAGTCTGCCCGGCCCGTCAGAGAGACGTCTCGGTGCACTTTTTTTTAGCCAGTAACAGTACGTTATGTAATCTGGTTTTGCCCTGTCTGAGCAGAAGCGAGGCCCCGCCATGAATTTGGGCCGCTCGAACAGCCGGTAGGGCGATGAGCCCTCACAAGGCTCCTGCAGAAGCGGTTCATGCCCTGCCTTTACCCTGCCCAGGGTTGTCCTGCGACTGCCAGCAGCAGATTGCTCGGAAATGCAGAGCCGCTAGAAAATCAAATAAACCAAAACACTCGCAGAATAAGGGTACGGTATCATTATTCTTGACGGCTACCAAGTGTCTGAGCTGTGTCATTGTTACGCAGGATAACTGACCATAGTACTCTGCAAACTGTCCTTTGCCCTCGTGATTTGTGACCCGGGTTTGGTGTCTGGGTATGAATTTGAATTACTAGCAGGAGCACTTTCCGCGGAAAAAAGGGGTTCCAACTCAACATTTTGCAGTGAAACTGCAGCAGTTCTTCGCAAATTTAAAATAACGTGATTTTTATTGCCGCCTTCACACACGTTTCAAAATTCCAGAGCAAAGCTGAAATTAATACTGAAGTTATTCTTTAGGGCAGCCCGTTGTTATTTTCCTATTGTTACCACCTGTTTTGATGTCTTTATTACTTTTGAAACTGTTGACTTGGAGCCAAATCTTATTAAAACATTGCATGAAGTCAGAGAATTTGTATTATGATCTCTTAGGTTTTCTCATTTGGGTGACATACAATGTAAATAAAGTTAGATGCAATAGAACTATGTAATTTTTTTCTCTTTTATGAGTAAAAAGCCTCCAACTGCTGCCTGATTTACCTATTTTCCAGTTAGAAGTGTTGTATCTTTATTTGGCTGGAGGTTGAAACACTTTCTCCATGTCTTTTTTTTCCTCTCTCTCTCTCTTTCCAAACTTGTTGCTCAGTCCTGGATCTGCATCTTCCTAGAACTGATTTGGAAGTCACATGCAGAAATACTGTCCTACTGTTCATTTCTACTATATTTGTACTGTTCAGGACTAGAGGATGACCTCCATAAAAGGATTTTTGAAAGAAAAGAGAGGTATCAAGGAGATATACCGAGCTGATGAGGGGAAAAAAAAAAGGTGGTAAAAGCAGACTGCTGAAATAGTACTTTCTGTACTTCATTATACTCAAAGTCTATAGTGAGCCCTTGGTCAGCCCTGGGCCAGGATGTCCTACCTGTACCTTTGAGTTGCTTTTTTTACCAGTCTCGTTAAATTGTGGCCAGATTCTACTGCCCTGCCTGATGATTTTTGCACCTTCCAAGCATAGCAGAGATTTCTGCTGTCTGTGTGTTGGCAGGGATCGCAGGGTGTGCCGTGAGCAGCAGAGGGACAGATTGTCCTTCTCTCCTGAAGCAGTGCAGTTGTACCTACTGACAAGGAAATCCTACAGGGTCTGTGCAGTTTTGTAGTGCACCTGACCCATAGATGCACACAACAAGGTGCCAGCAGACTTCATGGGGCCTTACTCTGTTGTTTAAGACATGGTATTTTCTTGCCTGGATCTTTTATCTCTCCCTTTCTTATTACATGATATGGTGATAACTGATGGTGTCCTTGTTTCATATTTAGTTTCATATTTTAATAACAAAGACCATGTAATTCATTTACATTGGATCAAACACATTTTTCCTTACTTTTTATCCAACCACTTGAATTAGAAAAACAGAAGGGCAAGCTTTTAGTTGGCTCTGCACTGCTGTACTCATACATTTAAGCAAGTCCATGGATTTAATTAGCAACTCTTTTAATTTCTTTTTATTATTAAAAAGCAGACATCTGTGGTGCTTCAGTTTGTGTTTTATCTTTTTTTGTTTGCTGCAGTTTAGGTAACAGTGGCATCCACACTGAATCAGAAAGAAATGACTAGCAACCAAAATTTATGGGATAGTTTGCTACCAGATTTCCCCAAAGGCCCACTTTCCAGATATCGTGAGAAAGCTTCCTTCAACTGGAAGGAGATGGCAGTGTTCATAGATGGTGAAGATATCATCCAGCTGAAGGTAAACTGTGCAAGAATTGTAAGCATGTTTTAATTGTGGAGAAATCTGTGGAAGTAAGTATGTTTTTTTTAAAGGGAGTATGGCTAATAATACTTGGCAAATGTGGAGCATAAAGAAATTTGATTTGCACAGCCAATTTTCAGAATAGAGATGAACTTTTAAGCAAGCTACTCTGCTGTCTTATAAGACTCATTTAATTACTGAACATCAGTACAGGGGAGACCAGCAGGTGCTGCATTTCAGAACCTGAGTGTTCATTTCAAACTGAGAAAGAACTATATTCTACCATATTTCCTTACTGTTTGCATTAAGCCATAAATCCCATGATTTTGCAAGGCCCTTAAGGGGAGCTAAGTTCAAGCCACTGTCAAACAGTATTTCTGTCTTACATTGACCTAGTTTCCTACAATGTTCTGTGCTTGTGTTAATGCTTATGTGGCACTGAAATTGGACATTAGCATGTGTACCTCACTGAAAGCTAACCCTACCGAGAAAAGAGATTAACTGCAGCACAAGAGATGGTGTGGAAATGCATGACTTGGAGGTGCAGGAGGAGAAAGAACTAGCTTTCTGAAGGTGGTGTAGATGTACATGGATTTAAGCTAATCTTGAATCTTCACTAGAATTATAAAAATCCTGGCAGGTAGATCAGAGAAATCAAAAAGGCTTGGTTCTGCATCTGACTGGTATGTGTTAGAGCACAGAAAAAAACACAAGTGTACTGTGTCTGAAGGAGTTCCAAAGCTGTGTGGGCATGTAGTGTTGTTTACACAGAGAGGGAATGACTGCCTTTCAAAGGAAAGCACAGGCAGTCTGGGTTTCTTCCTTCTTACATGATGGATATCTTGAAGACACAGCTCTGAGATTTAAAAAAAAAAATGCTGTAATATATTATCTAATACTGAAAGGATCCAAATTAAAACATTAAAAGATGCACATCCCCACATGGAAGGGCTGCATATGATGGTTCCATTAAATGGAGCCTTCTTTTACTTTCATCTAGGAGCAGAGTAGTTGTGGTAGCTTAATGGCTTTACCATCATGGCATATTTCTAACTGAATGTAACCCCTGGAGTTCTACCTTTATCCTCAGATTGAGGGACTTTTGCCTATTAGATTCTGGCTACAGCTCCATATATTGAGATAATGAAGCTGCTCTACAAAGCAAGTAAATTTTACCATATTGTTCTTGTACATTCAGACTGAATCAGTGAATCACTTCACGATGAAGGAGATTTCATAAAATTTAGCTGCATGAGCTATATATATAATGACAGGCTATTTAAATATATTTTCTAATTCTCTGAAATTTTTTCTTTATAAGTTTATACCTTCCAGCAAACAAATGTAGTTTGGGACCCAGTGTTGCTCTAGAAGAAAGTTAACTGTTTTTGTTAATGCTTTTAGGTTAATATTCTCATGTCAGTTTTTCCCCTCCAAGAACAGAATCTTCTCTGCTCTGGAAAATGATCCTCTCTTTGCACATCATCCTGGAGAAGATTTGTGCCGTGAGAAATATCAGGAGCTGACATTCCTGCGCTGTAAAAGGCTCTTTGAGTATGAATTTCTTACTCAGCAAGAGCTCATGGAGAACCCATTAAGGGGTTTTATGATGATTTTCTGTATAGGAATGTATGATTGGTGTCCATCTCTCCAGCTTGCCTTACATTGTGGTGTAAGTACAGTTCAAGGGCTATAGTGGTATGTGTTTGAATTTAAGTAACTTCTAATACCATAATTTGTGGAGGTGCCTCTCCCTGAAATCCCGGGGGAGGGACCCTGCAGAGTATGAGTCTGTCCATGTCCCTGCTCCCATGTCATGTGTGCCCCATACCTGTTCCTGATTGGGTGGTCTGGGTGTGTGCCTGGGGCCCAGGAAGAGAGAGGGTCCCAGGACTGTTGCTTTATGCATATTTTTTTTAAAGTAGATCTTTTCCTCATCCTTTCTTTGAAAAAATGGAATTAAGTTTTAACTGTTTAGAAGAACCAGAGAGCTGTGGGTAATCCTTGTTGTTAAACCTCTGTCTCCACTGGAATCTCACCTGGAAAGTAAATGTGAAACAGTACAGACATATATACAGAAAAATTTTGATGCCTTCTTTTGTCTACTCCTCTTCCTCCACGATGGGTGCCATTTCTGGTGGTTGACTAGCTTGTCCACTGCTTAATTTCTGTGGTGAGCTTGCCTCTTTATGTCTTGGAATGTCTTAAACCATTTACAAACAGCCTAAATATTCCTCGATTGTGCAGCCCCACTTTAAGCCAGTGTTAGTTGACAGCTACTCACCAGAAGCAGAAGTTGAGAAGAGAAATAGAGCTCAAACCCCCTTGATGGTCTTGAGTCATTTATTTCCTCTGTCATGGGGGGACAGAGCACCAACCTGGGCAAGAGTTGGACAGGGTAAGAGGATGAGGCTTTGTGTCCAGTTGGTTTTGTCCCAGAGAGGGGCAGAGGGGATAGCAGGGGTGGAGCTGGGATGAACAACCAACCAGATCAGAGCCCGGGCTGCTTGAACATTGGACAGACACAGAGTCACACGGCAGGGACCCGGCCGGGGGGCCCAGGGGGGTTCACCGCAACACTCTTCTCTAGGGCAGTAGCAGCCAAAGAACTTGGTTGTTGGTGACTGTGTGTTTGCTAAAGATTTTCAGGTATCAGAAACTTACCTGCTTAAGCCCCAGTGTCTTAATTAAGGGCAGAATCCAGAAGGAATGGAAACCAGTATAAAATTTTTCACTGACATCAGTGGCTGTATTGTGTTAATCAGTTGTTTCCCTAATGGGTCTCTCACAAAGAATACTCAGCATCGCTGGTCAAATAATATCTGTTGAATTAATTAATTAATGAATACTATTCACATGGCTGGGAATTAGAGCTTTGCTGTGTGAATATCCTTGTAGGAAAACTGAAAGTAGCTTTCAAATCAGCATTCTTGTTTGATCCTGAAGCAGCTACCTTCATTTTCCAATCCATTTTCAGTAAAATGAACTAAAATAGTCTTTAAGTTTTCCTTTGCTCAAGGGAACATCACTAAGGACAGGTGGAAAGTCTTTTTAAGCACTTGCAATGAAGGCTAGAGTAGGTTAGAGCTGGGACAAATTCAGTCATCTGTAAAGGGGCCTTGACAAGATCAAATCCTGACTTACCTCCCCCAGCCACAGTCTAATTATAGTTTACTGTGCAGCCCACTTTCCATGGTCTCTTTACTGGACATCATTATTAAAAATCATGTGCAATTTGTGCTTTTCATCACAGCATATTGATTTCATTCATGATTCTGTTTTTACAGGTATTTGCAGGTCCAATTATGAGTGCTTCTAAGAAGTTTGCACACATTGTGAAACAAATTTATAGCATGGAGGTAATTTTTTTCTAATAATTTGTGAGAAATACACATGACCCGAACTGTGTCACTATTTGCACTTTTGTGTTATTTCTGATCTCTTTACGTACCTAGGTACTTCTAAATGGCAAAAGAAAAGACTGTGGAGCAGATTCAAGCACTGAGCTCTGACTGTCCTCACTACTAGCTCGTAAATCACTTCCTGGATATGCTTTAGACTATCCAAGTTAACATGCAGACAAAATTTAGGACCTTTTCCCAAAAGGCAATATAGATGACACTACACCAGTTTCAACTCTGTCCAGAGTCATTTGAGAGTATCCTACTAGGATACTCTTAACGTTGATGTGTTGCCATAAAAATTCCATTCTAATGCTATAAAATGGAAAATAATAATGTCTTAATGCAAAAGAAACACCACATGGAGTTCAGTGGAGACTCAGGACCAAGTACTCTGTAGAATAAGTGCAGCCTGCCTGGTACGGAAGATGCCAATCCTAAACAGTTTCTCCTCTCTAGGCCATATGGGCAGCATTCACTGGCTGGCCAGACCCTCTTTGATTTTGCAAGATAAATATTCTGGATACAGTTAAACTGAGCTTTGTGCTTCTTTTGTTACTCTTTATCACTTCTTGTTTTACTTTGGAGTTTTTTGCCAATTTACTTTCCAATAGCTGAATTTGCAATAATTCGAAAGTCTTGCAGCTTTAATTAATGTCAGAAAGTGGTCTTGAACTGTGCAGTGTATCTCCTCATTTAGATTTTTGGATGTTTTGCTCTGACTGAACTCAGCCATGGAACTAACACCAAAGGCATACGGACTACAGCCACGTTTGATCCTAGCACTCAGGTTAGTCCTTAATGCACGCTGTCAGCCAGGCTTCCTTGCCCTACAAAGCTGTGTAAGAAGGAGTTGGTCCCTGCCTAGGGTTCAGCTCTCACAGTTGAAACAGTCCCCTCAGTTCTTTACTTGAACTCACAGCTCAGATTAACCTAAAATCTAGGAAATGCTTCCTAGTCCATTAATCTGCTTTACTTTTTTTTTAAACTGCTTAAATGGGCAATTAAAAAAGCTGAGTTTCAGGCTTTACCATGGTAAATGAGGTAATGAGCTTTTTGATTTTTTTTTCCTTACTATATGTGTTTTCTCCAAAATTGAACACAATAAGAGAGATCTCAGGTGCTGGAATGCAGTACAGAATAAAATCCTGGCAGATAATGAATGTTTTCAAAACATTGCCAGGGTAATGAGAAAGAAAAATAGCTGTGATCTGATTTTTATTATTTATATAATTTTCTTTTTCTTTCCTGCCTACAGGAATTTGTCATCAATACACCTGACTTTGAAGCTGCAAAGTTCTGGGTTGGTAATATGGGGAAACATGCTACTCACGCAGTTTTGTATGCCCAGCTCTATACTCCTGATGGACAGTGCCAAGGATTACATTCCTTTATTGTACAGGTAGAGTGGAAATATTGCTAATCTTTTTTTTCTTTTGGGGAGGAGTGGGTTCAAATTAAAGACTTCATTATGCTATTATTTATACCTGACCAGCAGATTCCTTATTTAATTCCTTCACAGTTAATTGCAGTTGTAACCAGTGTACTTTTTTTAAATGGTCACTGATTTTGTGAAGGTTGTAGAGCTAGTTTTATACTGTCAGTTTTCTGCAAAAAATTCTCAAAATACAAAAGAGCTGAAAAGTCTCCAGGTGATCATGGTACTTAGATAGTTAAAACTCATCTGTGTTATATGAAGTCCTGACAGTCTTGCATGAGGCTTGAGATGATTATGCCTGCCAATGCTTCAGGTTGATCTACATGAAATCTGCAAACTTCTACCACAGAAATAATTTTATAAGATTAAAGGCATCATAAAGTATGCCAGTGCAATAGAAAACTTTTACATAGTAAAATGAAATAGTTGCAGACTGAACAGAGTTTATTACAGAATCAGGGAATATCTCAAAGCTGATTTTTACATAAAAATTCCATTGGTTCCTGCTGTGTCTGTGTACACCTGAAGGAGGTTCAGTGCTGATCTAATGAGAGCAGTCATCAGTGTTTAGGGATTTTTAACACAGTGATGTGGTTAGTGTCATCTTCCAATGAGATTTTCATTAAAGTATCTACATCCTGAATGAGAGGATGCATCAGTACAAGTTATATCCAGGATTATGTGCTTGAAAGAGTAAAAGACATCTCTTTATCATTAATAACTGGGTACAAGATGGGAATATTTTCAACCTTTGAAAGATTCTGCCAATAACTCATATTGTTCCACTACTGAAATGTTGTGGTTCCCTTCTCTACAGATTCGAGATACAAAAACCCTCCTACCAATGCCAGGTGTAATGGTAGGTGACATAGGAAAGAAACTTGGGCAGAATGGGTTGGATAATGGGTAAGTCCATACATTTGAAAGAGAAAATATTCTAAGTCATAATGCAATGGTGCAAAAATTCCCCTGTATCAGTTCTGTCTTTATTCCTGAAGTGTTCACTAGGGATTTTAAATTGTTGATATTTCTAAAAAAATCCCAGACTGAAAGATCTTGGATTTCAGTATTTTCTAAACAGTCTTTCAGTTTTTCTCACTTTTTAAAATGTGAAGTGCTCCTGGTATTCTGTGAATATCCCCATGCAGTCTTGCAGTTATAGACTCTGCAACAATAATAATGGGAAAAAAATCCATGAAGTTCTGAGTAAAAAAACTTTATCAACTTCTGCACCCATCTGGGTGTAAGCCTTTAATTATTTTTTCTGTTCATTTCACTACCCACAGGAAGGGTAGTGGTGGTCCACAGACAAGGTTTATTTTCAGTAAAGACGTAAGATTAATGAGACCCAAGAGAGAAATTATGTATCTTGTTTAAACCATGGGATTTTTAGACTACAGACAACAAAGAGAAGGCTAGTTATTTTTTTTTTCTATATTATGCATGTGCAGTTGAAATAAAAAAGAAGCTGGCTCCATTTCTTAGTCATGGACTCCAATGACCTTACTGTGTCTACTTCACTAACCAGAGGTGTCTGATGGGGAGGAGATACAGTGAGGAAACAGAGGTAGATTTCTGCATTAAAACATCATTATGTAAAATTTATTTAAACTCTTGTATTAGTTATGTAGCTCTGTATAAAGACAGAAACTTAGAATGGTAAACAAGTGTTTCATTCTTTATGGCTCAAATTTACTTCTTTCTGTTGTTAATGTATTGTCCTTCAAAACATGCCATTACAGTAAACACAGTATAGACATCCTAAAGTATCCTGGTTTTAAATATAATAGCTTTGATTGTCTTTCCAGAAGGTTGTAGGAATTTTATGGTTATGTAGCTCATTACCACTGATTCTCTGTTTTCTGGAGACACCAAGGAAATAAATGTAAAAAAACCAAAACAACCCAAAATTAATTTATAGAGGAAAACTGCGAGAAAGACTTGGAAAAGAGGGATGTTTAAGGTTTGGTGGTTATTTTTTATTGCTTATGCATTACAGACTACTAGCCACCAGATGGCACAGCAGCATAGGCCTGAGTAATCCAAGTGTTATTCAACTTCATATTTCTGTAGAAGTGTTCAGATTCTGCTGTTCACTCTTATATTGAAACATAGTTTCACGTGCAACACAGGAAGGGTGTGCTTGTCATATGACTTTAAAATGTATGTAATTTTAAATCCATGTCTCCATTTCTACTGGGAAAAAATAGAGTATTTCTTAATATGCTGGTAATAACTGAATAATTTGAAATTATAATCCATAAAGTACAATGCAGATGAGATACTTGTGACTTCCTATCTTAAAGTCAGATGGAGTCTCTTATCTTAGTTGACATCATGTGTCATTTAAAGCAGTCATAGGGCATTCCTGTTCACTTTGTGGATGTTGCTTTAAAAAAAATATTATTGTGTTCAAACAGTAGTGCCCAAAGAGCGCCAATCATGGATCTAGATCTCTTAAGTATGCATTAAGACAGTCAGTTCATTAGAAACCTTAAGACAGCTCTTGCAGATTAAAGCAGAAGGGTGAGGGAGCCCAGGGTTACCAACAGATACCCTTCATTTAGCTAAAAACTCCAGGGGCCTGTGTTCCTGAACTACCTCAATTAATTTTTTTTTTTTTT